>JAYJLX010080251.1:0-24800 GCA_036873525.1 Chalinula nematifera
TTTAATTTAACATTTTTCTCAAAAAGTTAAATTAAAAGCGCTGTTAAATAAACCACGTTTACGGTATGGGTTATTTTCACTGATTTCAATTTTTACGATTTCAATTTTTTTAAGCTTAGCATAAATTTTTGTGATTTCAATTTTTACGAAGTTGTTAGTAATTGCATATTGTTTTGTATTGGTTACATAATTTTATATGGTTTAAATTTTCCCTACTATACCAAGTGCTATAGCAAAAATACCGAAAATTGGTACCTACATGTAGCAAAAATTTCATATACTATAGTAATATGCAAGCGTATAAAACAACTGGATGCTGATGTCATTATTTGTACTATTATTAATACTTTGTTTTGATTTCAGCTGGATGCCAATATGTGAATGCAAAAGGCATATAAATACAGTGTATATGACCATACAGTGGGTATAATTTCAAGTGTTTACATGCATATACGTGTATGTAAATTGCAGTGAACAAAATAACTATTTTTTTTGTCTGGACAATTTGTCAGAACAATTTGTGTATTATGATCGGTCAATTTCTATTTTGTTTGGTGCTCTCCAATGATGTGCCTTCAAGCAGTTGTAAGCAAAAAATTTTCTGATTAAATGAAGTGGCCGATCAAAAATAAATTTGGTCGCGGTCATTTTGGCATTTATCGGAAAATGACCAATGGTTAGCTGTTATTTTGTACTCTGAAATTGTACATATATTTTAAAGAACATGTAGTACCCCCTACATGTACGTCTGGATTTGTCAACTATCAACAAACCATCTACACGTATGTATGTAAGCATATGAGGCATAAATGTACGAGGCCCATGAGTACCTGGAGTTTGACTGTTGCTTGACAGTGAGTTGAACACTATCAACAAGATACTAAATATCCAGTTTTTCCTCATTATCTGTTGTGTATAAAAAAATACATAAATAAACAGTTGAGGTCAGTAATTAAGCTTTGAAACACTTATCTATCATCATACAATTACTGATATCCATTCATTAGTATAGGTAATAACATGGATTTGAAAGCAATTCAGGAAATAATTGCATGAGCCGCCGTTTGTTGAAGCATAGAGTAATTGCACGAGGCGCAGCCGAGTGCAATTTTATGCTTTAACAATTAAACAAGGCAAATGCAATTATTTCTCGAATTGTACGAGAATACATGTTATTAAATATTAATGATTATAGTTCGAAAAAAAACTTTCTTATTTGAAAAGAACAATAACAAAAACATAAAAAAGTAAGAATAATGTAGACTAATCACAAACAGTGTCCACAACAAAGAATATGACTGTATCATTGTACTGTATAGCGGGATTTATTGACGAGTAAAAAATATGACGAAAAGCTGGAATTTCTTTGATTTGACAGGTTTTAATTGACGAATTGGAGCTCACGTGCTCGCATAGCACATGTTTAATATTTAATTGAATGGTTATTAAATTTGACGTTTTTTATTAATTCGTCAACTTGTCAAATTAAGTCCTTCATCAATCAATCCCGCTATAGGGTATATCATTAAAAAAGAAGCCTATCAGTGCTTAATAATACTTTGCATGCTAATTATATTCATTGGAGAAATTTAAAAAAAAAAAAAAACGAATGAATATTATTAACTCATTAATGAATATAATTAACCTTGAAAACAGCAAAATTAGGTGCTGCCATGTTGAATGGCAAGTTTACATGGAAAGAGACTGAAATCTATCGTTTTAGCAATTGTTTGTACCATATAACTAACTTGCAAGGACCAAAAACGCAGCAAACGAATCCTTAAAGAACCGGTAAGAGCATAAGTAACTTGAGAAAGCCAATACTGGTGGTAGTATAAGCCAATAGCAAGTTTTTGGCCTTTTCAGTACCTGTTCTGTACAATTTTACCACTCAAAATGGCAGCACGTGGGACTATATATATGGTACGGTTAAATCGTGACGTAGCCATGAATATACTTAACACACACAATGTCTATATTGGATGCTGGTTCTGTTCTTTTCTAATGGAGTGGACTGTGACTGGAAGAGCTGTTGTTCAGCAAGTGAAGCAACATGTGTCAGTCTCAGGTTGGCTTTTCTGAGTTTCTTTGGCGTCTTCATGTGTTCTTCTCTGTCTTTCGTCAAGAAAATGAAACGAAATAACAGCTTCAATCCTTGTTGTCTGCTCCTTTGTATCTTACAAATGAACAAAATTTAAATTTGTAACGACATTTTATAAGACTACCAAACTCAAAAAATCTGATTCCTCAAAATCATTGCGCATTAATGGGAACTATTAAATTAATTGATTTAATTGGCTAGTTCTTAGTTTTGTACATGAGTGCAATTATTTTTAGAGTGCAATTATAAAAATAATTGTACAGCTAGGGATAGGTGGCTAACCCTGGTTAACCATTGTATAATAGTATACTGATAAAAATAAGTTATAAAAATTAAACAATTTGTGAGGTTGCATGCGTCAATATAGTACATTGTTGAATAATTCCTACCCTATACAAGAACACAACTGAATAGCAGCCAGTAAAACAACTCAATAGTCATGCTCATGCAGTATGATTCTATACACAGTAGCCCTAAAAAAAAAGTTGACATTCTGTGTTACGATTACACTAAAGTATTGTCTTTATACTGTTATTTAGCTATAGCATTGATAAACAAACAGTATGACACTAAGTTGTGACAGCTAAGTGTTGAAAAACAAACTTTATAATAATGGTTCATACACCACACTATGTCAAAATTTTTTTGAGGGCAACTTATAAAAAACAGCCCTCTAAATTAATTAGTAAATTGGCTCTGCACTTCCTAATTCTAGGCCTAGCCTGTACCTTCAAGTGGGTGTGGTCAAAAAAACAAATATGAATGTCATTGGGCAACATTAATAAAGTTAAGGGACTGATACAATTATGTATGTACGTTCAAGTGCACTTTAATTGGAACAACTGACAATAGTCAAAACTGAATTAAAACAGGAAGGTACAAAATATAGGAAGTCAATTGCAGTTGAAAGTAAGCACCAGTGTAATAATAAAACAGTGGAACCTCGATTATCCAGACCTCGTTTATCTGGACTTCTCAAAGGCTTAAAAAAAATTTATAACCACTGATTTATTAGGAATTATTAAGAATTTTTAAAAGTAAAAATTGCTGACTAGACAAAAACGGACACGAGTCATAATTATTTAGATAATTTTGAGGGTGAATCCGGTGTTTGCTGTGGCCTAAACTGTTACTGTAAGTCCATGCATGTGTGTTTTTGCAGCATTTCAGTTATCCGGATTTTTTCTTTATCCGGACAGTTTTTGAAATTGCCAGGAACAAAGGGGTCCGGATAATCAAGGTTCCACTGTACAGGCTGTCACTCACTGTCAGCTACATGTATATAATGGCATTGACAAAAAATGAAATCAAAACAAGAATCAGAACATATGGATATAAACATAGACCAATGGCATTCTAGTCTCACATAACTACATATCTGGAGAAAATTAATGCTTTGGATCTATACTTATTTCCAAGAACTACCATGAAATCCAGTAAACCATCAATAAAATTAAAAACTTGAACAAATTACTGCAAAGGTTTCTCAAGATCCTCCTACCGTATACCCGGAAAAGTTTGCGAGGAATTTAAGTGTGTGATTTTGCAAGTGAGAAAAAAAATCGCACAAATTAAATCAGCAATACAATTTCTTATACACGACGAGTCTCGTCACGCCCCCACATTTTGCATTAATTAAATTTTGCAATGTTTTACTGAACTTCCTCGTTTTCGAGCAAATCGCACAACTTTCAAGGTTCTCACAAATATTTCCTGCTATACAGTATGTGATGTGACGACTTGGCTATGGAGGCTAATATATATACTACATTGTACATGCATGTACTTATGTACATTATACTATAATGCTAACAGTAATGTTTGCCAGTAAAACCATAATCATCGAGTTCAAGAAAGTCTTCTAATACTGATAGTGGGAGGGATTTGCACTTTTGTGCTACCATCTAAAATTACATTATCATTGCCAACAAGTGACAAATTGAATACAAACATTCTAATAGAACATAAGCTACATGATTACATGTTTCCTACATAATTATGAAAACAACATACATGTACATGTATACTTACTACACTATAATGTAGTAATTGTCATGGGCATAGAACATAGTGGTTAATCATGTACGTATATGTTGTCTGTTGAGATATCCTAATGTAATTATAGAACATGTTCCTCATAATCTGTGCTAATGTATAGGCTAGATAACAACACATGATAGCTGCAGTGGAGATATATGGGCGTATGCAGTACAATGACTACATCATGAATGCCATGAACATTATACACATATAATTTTATCAAAACAATAATTTTTTCATGCCAGCCTTGCCAGGTGTGGGTACAGTATGTGACATTAAAATGGTGAATTAGGAAAAAAAAAACACTGTGACTAGAGTACTGGCAGGAAGTGGAAGGAAGTCTATACCAACCCTAATCCCACCCCTACCCCAAACTATATTACCAAGTATAGTGGAAAAAAAACATTACTGATATCAGCACAGTGGCTTAGTGCCTACATCTCATTTCAGCAAATGTTGGTTATGTGTAAAATTATATTAATTTACAAAATGAGCTTGGATCCAAGTTCAAAAAGGAAACACTTAGTGAAAATTGCTCAACCAAATATGCACAAATGCATCAAAACACAGGTATTGAAAACATAATCAACTCCTACATACTAAATACCAAATGCACACATTTGGGAACTACCGTAGGCACTCTAATTATGTGTTACTCAATTGTGCGTCTAAATTGCAAAGAAAAACTAAACAATTTCTATTCTTGAGTCATATGTGGAAGCACAAATTCTATTGCTGCATCGTTATACCATGGGTTACCTTGTTTATCAAGTAAAGTAGTGCTTTTCTTGAAGAATTTCAATGAGTTGGTGACATCTGATGACAGGTTAGTTGAAAGTAAATTTCTATTTACTATGTGTCAAAAAGCTAAATTTGCATCAATTTTAGCTTAACAAAATTTCTAATTTTGTGTTTTTCAGAATCAAACAATTACATGTATTTTTGAGCGACACATAATTAGAGCATCTACAGTATTCTAACCCAAGATCTACTATACAGCCATTAGGTCTAATTACTAGATCATTGTGATGGGACCAACAAACTGATTTTCAGCTTTCTTAATCCCTTCATTACTCAATATACAGTATATGTACATACATGTACCTTACTAACACACTCAGAAATAATGTGGGCCAATATCTATCAAATGATAGAAGTCCAAGAATAAAGGCAAGACAGGTTTGAGACAGGCTTGGGCCTTGAGAGCAAATAACAGCAAAAACAAATGTCAGGACAGGTGTGGCCAGGAACAGCTTAGGACCTATAAAAATTAAAATAGATGAACATGTTTTCTCTTATAGTAACATGATGTTTTCTCTTATAGTAACATGATGTTTCCTATTTTGAAAACATCAGAACACACTAAGAACATACTACAAAAATGTACTTGATTAATCATGATAACGTCCAAATTGAGTAACAAGCACATTACCATTGTTCCACAATTGTCAACTATTAGCACTATATGTAGTTTGTGCTAATAGTAACAGGTTTTATGTACATGCACAGATATGTAGCACTAAGATAACAATGACACATGATACCTGCAGCGGAGATGGATCGTACAATGAGTACAAAAATTTTTTTTTTGGTATCAGGTGTGTGACATGAAATACTTAGTTATATGTATATACATGTATAATAATGATAACATCCAAATTAAATATCAAGAGTTTGACTAAACAAGGACTAGGAAAGGATAAACTGAACTTTATAAAAAGGACAAGTGTTTATAATTAATGCACAAACAAATTAAATTAGTAATGATGTCATCAATTAATTAAACCTAAATCATAACAATAATGAAGGTGTCCAGGCTTAGTACCATAAGGCTGATTCATACAACAAACGTAACAAAATGTAACGTTAACCGGAACGAAAGCGAATACACGGGAAGAGTACAAATCATTACCGTAACGTAATGAATTGAAATTTTTTTTATTCATTACGTTACGATAACAATTCATACTCTTCCCATGTATTCGCTTTTGTTATGGTTAACGTTATGTTTGTAATGTGAATCAGCCTTTACATCTCATTTCAGTAAGGATTATGCAGATTAAAAAAAAAAGAGTTTGGACTCAAGTTTAAAAAAAAAAACATTAATTTTTGTGAAAATTGCTACATACATGTATATGTACAGTACATGCGCAAATGAATCAAAACACAGGTATGAAAACATATTCAACAAGAGCTAAAGGTTCATCCCTTGTGAGCTACGTAAACCAGGGATGCTTACATTTGGCTTACACTTGTAGCCATTACAGCCAAAAAGCATCATTTGTGAGACAAACAAGTATTTAACAGAAATATTTTGCAAAGGAGTGGCTGATTAATTGAATAAGCTTAACAAAAAGAAAGGGTTACAAATGCAAAACATTAAAAAAGAAAGGCGTGGTCAACTAATCAGCCTTGCAAAACTTGAATCACAAATTTGCCTATAACGCTGTGACAAAGCGATTTCAATAGCAGCATTTGTTATCCTAAGCACACTGTGAAAGCTTCAGCACTGAGCTCTCATCCGGAAGCAAGATACGAACTTGTGAAGATTGCTGCCATTTTGGTATGCTAAACTTCAGATACATGTACTTATAAAAAAATTCTAGGATACTTATGGCCTCAAACAAAATGCTGGGTTTTGATCATGAGCAACACAGAAACATACTCAAAAGCTTATTCCATTGAACTACAGCAGCAGGAATTGAATGAAACACCCAAAAACACATTTTACAGCTTATCTAAAAAACAAGAAGACAGACAAAAAAATGGCAGCAAAGAAGACATTACTAGCTATAGCTACATAGTAAAATTTAAGCACAGAAACCACTGGACTTTTCTGTACCAGTCTCATTCCTAGCCCCTCCCCTATTACTTGAACTGACAGATGGGGAGGGCCTGGCACACTGCTATACACAAACTTGTTCTGCCATAAGAGATCGTAATTTCCATAATCTTGACGCAGATGGCAGATTAGAAAAAATTTCTATTCCAAGGTATTGTGTAACGTTCTAGCGTCATATTGTGAATTAGGCTTTACTCGTCAACTAACGTATCCCTCACTGCTATCGCCCACACTCGGGATAACCATATACACCTAACTACTCTGCAAAAGTTCTATTGTACAGCCATTAGGTCTGTTTCCTAGATCATTGAGATGGGAACAACAAACTAATTCTCAGCTTTCCTAATCCCTTCAATACTCAACATACAGTACATACATGTACAAAGGTACGTACCTTACTATAAATGCACTCTTGCAGGTTATTAGCTAGTAGAAGTCCAAGTATATATGAAACCAAGACAGGCCCAGGCCTTTGGAGCTAATAACAGCAAGAAGCTGATGTTAGGAGTCAGGACAGGTGCTGGATGGCCAGGAGTAGGACCTATAGAAAATTTTTTAATTTATTCCAATATCTGATTGCTGCATAGTCATTAAGCCTATATGTAGTTCACAATATTATGTTAGCCGAGCGCTGTATAGGCGATTAGATCTTTTAACGCAATGTATACATTGGAATACAATAGGATTCTATTCCAGTGTCAATGTAACGTCCCCGCTAATGTCATATTGTGAACCTGGCTTTACTGATAAAGCAGACTGTCAGCAATAACAATATCTTACACAACTAAACACCTACCATGGTACAATACGAATAGTAACTAATATGCTGCCTATATGCTAGATGCCACAGTTCATGATCTTGATTGCAAATATATCTGATAGTTCCATGCGCAAATACAGTGAAACACAGGTATAAAAACATCTACACAATAAATACACACATTTGGGAACTACTCTCTACTGTACAGCCATTAGGTGTACTTCCTACTAATTCTCAGCTTTCTTTATCCCTTCATTACTTAATATACAATACATACACATACCTTACTACAAGCAAACTCAGAAATAATGTGAGTATAGCACCAGGACAGGCTTGGGCCTTGGAAAAACTGATGTCAGGACAGGTGCTAGGTGATGACCAGGAGCAGGACCTATAAAAATTAAAACTCCTCTTAATCCAAAACAAAGAAAGTACAGTGAGTGTCCATTAAGAGAGGTTCCACTGTACACAGCATCCCAGTTGAGTTTACTCACTTGAACATAGGAGCCCTTCAGATAGATCAATAAATCAATCAAACCATTGATAAAGTGACCACTGTTAGCCACACCCATTAACCTTTTAACCACACCCATACATCCTCAGTTCAGCCATGGTGTCCTTACATGCTAGATGCAGAAAAAAAATTTTAAACTTAAGTTCCATTCTATAGGCACAAGCTATCATTATGAGACAATAAACATGAAATACATTCTATGAAAGAAAATAAATGTATAAAGAACACATAAATTAGCAATTACAACAAACCTTAGACAGATAGAACTCCATACAGAATACAATTGACTAATTGTAAAGAGAAAAGCTTGTCAACTAAAAAAAAACACATTGCTGACTCAAACAAGTAAAAAAATGCCAAACACCGTAATAAATCTAATAACACATTCATAGTGCACTCCTCGCAACCTGATATACATGTATATAGCGTCTGTATAGGTAATATTTTATATGCACTGCTACATGTAATATTATAACATGCGAATAGATTCATGACATATTACGACGTACCACACACAATTATACCTATACTATACATGTACATGTACATTCCATGATCACAACAGCATGCCATGAATACCATAACCTGCACCATATATTACCATGCATGAATTCATAACCACACCCATATATGAATATTATAACCACACCTACATATGAATATCATAACCACACCCACATATGAATATCATAACCACACCCACATATGAATATCATAACCACACCAGTAATCTTATAAAAACTTAGTCTCACTTAGCCAACCTTCCGTTACATGCTTCCATTTGTGCCATCTACATGTATGCAATGATGTAATTACACACATTAAAATTTTAATAAAATTGTCGCACATACATGTAGCTATAGTAAAATGGAGGTAGCAAGACTACCATAGAAGCTAATTGCCTCCATGGCCATTTGTACTCACATCGCAAGCCACACCCATTATTCTATGTTAGCATAATATAGAGCAGCAGATTAGTTTAGTGGTAAAGACAAATACAACTGAGGCTTACACAAGCAATGATACAGGCCAGTTTCAACGTGAGAAAAGAGCATTTAAGGAAAATGAAATCGATCATGCTGGAATAAATGGGGATTACCTGTCAGGTGGATGGCTTGCACTCTAGTGAACCCACATATACTGTACTATAGGTAACCAAAATAAGTGCCTATAATAATAATGGACTCCTTTCACCTTATACACCTGACATTGAGGGGGGTCATTACAAATGAGATTGAAAAGGAAAGATGTGGATAAAATGCATTATGAGTAGGGGCCATACTCAATAGGTCTACTGGTAGTAAATATAATACAACTCACATTGATTGATACATTCTGCCATTGGTTATGTTCTACATACAGCTACAGCTCTACAGCTGCACTTTGTACTAAAACTATACTCTGATCAGCTCTTTTTACTGCTACAACTGTCTATGTCATTCTCCATTCTTAATAGAAGAAAGAGAATATAGAGAGCATATAAAATAGCAATCACAATAAACTTTACACAAATAGAACACCATACAGAATACAATTGTAGGTAATGTGAATAAAAAACTGTTTACAAAATAAAAAATTTTTCATTATAATTTACTATACAATAACAAGACACAAAGACAGCGGGAAGCAGGTATAGAAATCATGAAACCTAATCAATAGGTCTACAAGTACTATACACTACTAAATTTTTGTCCATGAAACACCTATGAAAGGCCTCTATAAAAAAACGTGAAAAATATATTTGAAAAAAGGGAAAATCTATGAAAAATCCATGAAATGTTAACGTTTCATGGAAAAACCCTAGGGATGAAAAACCTATGAAAACAAATTCATGTGTTTATGAAAAACGTAGGTTTTAGTGACTGACCCATGAATGACCCATGAAATGTTAACATTTCGTAGGTTGAATGAACCCTATGAAAAATGCAGGAAAAATGCAGGAATTTCATTACTTTTTCATGGACGAAAAAACTAGTAGTATAGCAGAGGTCATAGGTGTAGGCACAGGCAGGGGGGCATAGCACCCCTCCCAATTTTACTGTCATAAAACTCACCATACTATCAGCAATGAATTTCATTTAATTGTAAATTCACTTTGTGTAGTCATGAGTAAAAAAAAAACATGCACTTCAGGCTAGTTTAAAATGGCATCTAAATGTCCACGCTTAACATCAGCAGAAACAATTTAAAAAACTTAGGGAGACTAATACACTGGTTAGAGCGAAAAAAAAAATGCTTGTTTAGATCGTCAGAAATCCAGCAAAAAGCTAGGACTGTCCACTGAGACATCAGCCATACCAAAAAAAACATGCTGTAGGCTAGCTCAGTTGCCAAACTCAACAGTAGAGTGTGCTGTCTCCATTGATACTGCTACATTCCCTCAGATCTTTATCAATGCTAAACTTCTTTGGAGAGATCACACCACATCAAAGATCTCAGAAGCAGCAACCTCAACTTTCAATTCATTGCCTTTCACTGCTGTCCGTGACGCTTTCTCCTTTTTTTGTCATGATTTATGATTTTTTAACAATGAATCCGATGATAATCCATACATATATTAGTGTAGAGGTCACTTGGAAAAGGCTTGCCCCAACAATGCTATGTATTCATCTAATGATATTAATAACGCATTAAATGATATTCGTAACTTTGCGCATAACCTCTTATAATAATGGACAGTTATGGACTCCTTCCTTTTACCTCCTAACAATGGGGGGGGGGGTAATGAACGATGTGTAGAGGATGAAAGGATAAAGTGCATTATGAGTAGGGGACAATATGACTCACATTGATTGACACAGTCTGCCATTGGTTATGTCCTATATACAGGAGCAGTTGTACACTGTACTGGTTCTTTTTACTGTAACAACTATATATTTGCCATTCTTGATAGAGGAAAGAGAATAACAGAGAGCATATATATAAAATAGTAACTACAAAAAAAATTAGGAAGAAATCCATAGAAAGAATTATAATATAGTTTGTCACACAACTGCATCATGGTCATGTACGACCGTAATAGATCTATACTAAATGACCTACATTATAGATCTAATAGCTCCTCCCACCTCCAGACCATAAGCTTATAAGCTAGCACGCATCTAGACATCTATATCGACGATGTGAATGGATTCATGAAATACTCTGATCGACCGACTACTCCTACTCCAGATAGGAAGCTTGGTCTACTACATCAATGTAGACTATGCCGCCACACATAGATCTAGGTCTACATATAATGCTGTAAATTCCACACAGCATACCAAGAATAGTCTACCATGCATATAGATATCTAAGTACTTACCCATGCGCAATGATGCACCCAGCCAATTGATTTTAACTGTGGGCTTATAACAATGCAGACCGCAAGGGAGGAATGAGCACCCAAGTAAAAAAAATTGTGAATAATGAAGTCAGGCTATACCATAAAAAAAATGTACAAAATGGGCAACACTACCAATTGTAATGCATGCAGAAAAATCAATGATTATTAACTGAATAATAACATATTACATATAAGCCTGCGTTTGCTGCATTATTTTGGTAAAAAATAATAACAGCCTGAGTATGAATATAGCCAGTGGGAAAAAAAGCTGAAAAGAACATGACATACATGTAGATCTATAGTCATTACACATGCCATGCCACCTAATAGCTCTCCCCTATACTCAGCCTATGATGTTTGAAGAACTATACTCAACTGTTACCCTCGGCCTCTTATTTTCTTCAAGTCCACCAGCTGCATGCACATAAAAAAGACAGTATATACATGTAATAATACAGTTCATGCATTTTTATTATTACTAATACACCGACGGTATATCGTATGTACATGCACATGTACTTGGAGTAGATAGTAAGATATAGGTATGATTTTCTAAGCCACATTGTTACTATATACCCCTATTGAACAAAATGTATAACTGTCAGATGTGAATTCGAAGTGGTTATCATCAGTGCTGTTGTCCATTACTAGCAGTAGCTGATACATTATATCCAGTGATATCAGTACCAGGTCAAGTGAATGGCGAACTCCACTGTGAGATGTTGACAATAGAAAAATCCGATGAAAGAGTCATGTAAGACAAATTATCAATAAGGCCATGCATACCGCAGAAGTATTCAGTAATGAGGATTTCATTTTCATTTTGCAAGACTGAGCCCCACCCCATTATGCAAATTTGGGTAAAAGCAAACATGTCGTAATTCCTATCTCCCTTTCTCACTCTATATAACAGTATATCTAGCACAGAAATATGCTGAGACCATTACAAGTAGCCGAATATTGTTCCCTCCTCCTGGCTTCTGGTCCCCCACATACCACAAATGCACTGCGGATCCGACACAGCTAAAATAATTATTAATTAAACTATAATAATATACTAGATGTGTATAGCCGGTATACTACTATATCCGCAGCTACTATAACTGTATTAAAGTATATTTTGATTATGTATACATTATAACTAAATCAATTATATACTCTATTATAAATCTACACACGAGTATTAAAATTTTTGTGATTATTTAGTATTTACACACTATGTTGGGTGTGTGTTAAACAAACTGAATGACTATGCTATATAAGTATATACTGCACATGCAGTCTAGTAGTTCACGTTCTCAGTGATCATTTGATAGTTTCATAACAGGGATTGGTAGCCGAGATTGTGACTATCCTTGAGCTGTGGGCGGTGTCATCATTGCCATGGTGCATGTGACCAGCTCCTTTTACCAATACCTGTTTGGGGTCCATGTATGATGGGTTAGGGGACAGTTGCAGCAGATTATCATTGTTGCCATGGTGATCTGCTCCAGCAGTCACCTGTTTGGGGTCCATATACGATGGATTAGGGGACAATCTGGGATCATTACTGCTGTTATCATGGCAATCTGTTCCACTCACTTGTTTGGGGTCCATATATGAAGGATTAGGGGCCAATTCAAGATTAGCAGTATCATTGTTGCCATGCGGGTAACCAGTTCGTACATTCACAACAACTTGTTTAGGGTCCATGTACGATGGATTAGGGGACAATCTGGGATCTTTACCGCTGTTATCATGGTGATCTGTTCCACTCACTTGTTTGGGGTCCATGTACGAAGGATTAGAGGCTAATTCAAGATTAGCTGTATCCCTGTTGCCATGGTAACCAGTTCGTACATTCACAATTTGTTTAGGGTCCATGTACGATGGGTTAGGGGACAGCTGAAGATTATTCATATTATTAGTGACTATAATATATATATATATGGGAAAGAAAAAGGATGTTAATCATTTGTATTCACAATCAGAAGCACATTTCTCCCATGAGCCTTATCATATAACTGCTCAATTACTAACACCACACATCAGGGATTGTCACGACGCAAGTTTCAGACACCCACACACATATACAAATATGTCTTTATATACCTATTGTAGTGGTTGTGCTAATTGGTTTCCGTAGTATATTAATCTCAGAGTATATAGGAATACCAGACCCCTGGTTGGGATCATCGGGTGAAGTGACCGTAATTGCCACTCCACTGAGTTCCAAGTTGTCTGTGGGACAATCCTACATATAAATAATAAATTTTAATAACGTACATAAGGATATATGTACAGTCACAATACAATGGGAATATAATGCTGTCCATTATACGGAACCACAATGATAAATATACTATTATATCAATAATATTCTATACTGCTTTATCATGCTGTGCAGTTGAAGGTATAAATTCTATTGTTTTCTGACAATCATGTAGTACATGTATAAGGCATTTCTATAATGTTCTTTTTTTGAAGGGCATTGTTTATTGTGCATGGTTTCACACCTCATATTGGCATCCAAACTTACGTATATTTTTATATCATTATTTATTCCTTTAACAACTCCTAAAGTGAGTGAAGAATATGTAAAAGTTCTATAAGTACATTACTATAAAGCCAGTAATTCATAGTATAATGACACAATAGCTCATTAATATTGCATATGGATGATTTAACATTTTGATGTTCATTTCTGGGTGTGTCATATTGTATATCGGGCTTAAAGCCTAATTCACAGCATATGATAAGCATATGCATATGCATAGTGGAACATCATTTGAGGCCTTTTCACACTATCACTTGTAAAGCGCTTTACAAAGTGCTGTAGTGTGAAAATTAAGGCCTTAAGTCCCATATAGTAATACATACTGGTGAGTTGTCTAACCTTTTGTTCTACGTTTAAAAAATATCATCGAACCGATTCCAAGCACCACTAGCACAGCAATAATAATCACAGCTACCACAGGAACACTGGCCACAATAATACTAGTGTTTGATGAGCTCTCAGGCATAGCTATAGTAAAACAATACTATTATAAAGTAACATCCTATAATGCAAGCTAGATAGGGGAGAAGGTGGGGAGGTAGGAAGAAACTTAATTCTCTTATATTTAGTCTGTCGTGCTTTATTATAAGCCCATTTAAGCCCATGCATTCTATACTCCAGTATCATTTAATCACCCATACAATTGATATACTATTATAATGTACACTCACTGCTATACCTGTTGATTTGGGTAATGATGGTGCTGTTGTAGACTCAGAATACTCACCATACACTATATATGTAAACAGTATACAACATGTAATTACAATAATAGTGATGAGGATATTTTTATACTATATAGGAATTCATACAATGGGTACAACACTCCACTAAAAATATACTCACTATAGCTGGAGGTAGATTCAATAGTAGTGCTAGTACTATATCTGACTGATGAAGCAATACGAGGTACAACACTCATTATGTACTCACTATAGATGGAGGTAGATTCAATAATATTAGTGCTATATCCACTGACTGATGAATCACTGGTACTAGCACTGGTACTAGTGCTGGTAATAACAGTAGATACAATAGTACTAGTGCTATATCCCCCGACTGATGAAGCACTGGTACTAGCACTGGTACTAGTACTGGTAATAATAGCAATCACAGTCACTAGTCCAGCTGGTACTGGTATAGACCCTCCCTCAGCATATACCCTAATATGGTATACTCCCCCGTTGGTAACAGGTACACAACCCACAGCACTGGTACTGATATTGGATGGTCTAGCGATAGTATCAGTATATGTTAGTGTAGGATTAGTTGATGACACCAGTTCCACTGTACAACCAGTATCAGTACTGAACACAGCGAATACACACTCTAAACACACACTACCATTGGCAGTATAAATATTGGTAACTGACTCCACACCTGATGTATCTATTTGATAAATATTGAAGGATTAACAAATAATCAACAATAACAAAAAACTTACTAAATGACACTGTGCTGTTTATACCATAAGCTCCACCCTGGTTACTTAGTGTAGCAACCACTGTGTACTGTTGGTCTTCATCTATATCAATGACAGGATTAGCCGTGAGTATGTCTGAACTACTACTGTTCGATACAAGGGATATCTGTAATGGTCCACTGATTAGGGAACCAGCCTGTGTATATAAGTATACATCCACTGTGGACGGAGGGCACATGATGAATAGGTCAATGGACGACTTCTTCAATATATCAGCCAAAGAAAACATAAGTTCACTATAGTGGTAACATTTATACAGTAGCTTACATTGAAGATCAAACTCAGCTGTAGGTCTTCACTGATGTTTACATCAACAGGTGTAGCTATGCTGGGCTCTGAAACATGACACATACCAGAAGAACAATAGTCTACAATTTGTGCATTTTGATTATAGTCAAAGTTTAATTACCAAATATTGATAATGAAAAAGGATCACTCAAATCCCCGTCCAGTCCATTATACCCTGATACAGTGATAGTAAAGGTATTATAGCACAGTACATCAGTCAGTCGTAATATATAGTGGGTTTCCTTTGAAAAGAAATCCAGTGTTATACCACCATTACTAGCAGTAGCTGATACATTATATCCAGTGATATCAGTACCAGGTAGAGTGAATGGTGGACTCCATGAGATGTTGACAGTAGAAGAATTAATGAAAGAATAAGATAAATCAACAACTGAAGATAAACTACCTACAGAAATAGTAATGATTTTTTATAATCAGTTCACAAGCAGACAGATGCAGACAGTGGTTAGTACACACAAACACACACTGACAGTAAGACATGGTGGGTGAAGTTTCAGACTCAAATGAGATAAGTTGTTCTTTAAAAAAAAAACACAATTAAAGCAGTATAATACTGTAATCCTGCATGCAGCCATATGTAAAGGATAACCTACACGTAGTATGGTCCTACTAAAGTGCATGCGTTTATGTCGAGTTGAGGAATTGCTCATTATAAAGTATTTGTTGGCAATTATTTACCATTCATAATGCATCACTAGTACGAAAGTGTGTATGGGCAGTGTATAGCCATAATTAATGAATCTATATCTATAATGAGCAAATCCTCAACTCAGTCAATGTGAACAGACTTAATTGAAACATCCTTGTATGCAGCCATGCTATAGTTAATATTATATAGTATAAATATATGCAACCATTAGTATATACCTTGAACTCTCAATACAGCTGAATTACTGATTGTATCAAGTATTTGATACGAGCAAGAATCTGCCATGCACGATATATCTGTGTTGTTGAATTTGGATAGCGCAGTGACTATTAGGATCTTATTGTATATACTGCATCCCTTAGCAAATAGAGGTATTTCCAGAAAGTGTGATTTAATCTCCTCATCCCATACCGCTTCAAGTATCGTACCATTAATCATGTAATCCAAGATTTCATTGGTATTGTTAGAGGTACAGGTGAATGTTACAGTAGTACCACTTATAGCAGCCATGGACTGAGGATGGTGAAGGAACACTGTATTAGGCAAACAGAAGGAGAGAAAAGGAGGGATATGAAGGAGGGATTGAGAGAGAGGGAAAGGTGAATAGGGTGAGAAATACAAATTTCTTCAAGTAAATAAATACTGGGTGTCTATATACCTTATTGCTTAAAAGATGCAGAATACTGGACGAGGTTGTGTTATTAAACTCCATTCATGTTAAGTTGAGGATTTGCTCATTAGAATTTCATCTAAGATTCATTGATTATATAACTACATGTACATGTAAAACATTATGAATAGAAATTATTGCACAATAATTGCCCATGCAATGAATTAATGTACAAATGAGCAAATCCTCAACTCAACGTAAACGTATTTTAGTACTGCTTCAAATGATACGCATACTGACTGTAATAATGATTTTAGTCATGTGTTTTGCAATAGCTTTCCATGCTATACTGTATGGTAGCAAAGAACTTATGTGCTCTTCCCATGTATTCGCTTACGTTTTGTAACTATGAGCGTGTAAATCTGACTTTAAGCTGGTCTTGTATAATCGATATCAGGAGTCCATGATGAGTGTGGGTGGGGAAAAAGTTGTTTCCCCTATACTAAAGTATGGGCTTATAGAAGGTATAGACCTCTTGTGTTCGGGCCTCAACAACGAATATATGACAACTAGATGTTTAGGCTAATTAATGATTTTAATGTTAATGCTTTTTAATTCACAATTGAATTACAAATTTAATGTCTAAATTTAAGAATAAACAAAGATAAAAATACATAATCATTTTAACATTATTAAAAACTTACTTGAATTTAAGAATAAACAAGAATAAAAAAATGACCTTTTAGATATAATACTAAATGGTAGATGACACAATGTTTTGATACAGTATACTGGTAATTGCAACATGATTGGAAACAGGCAACAAGCAGAATGGATCCTGCCCAGAGACCACTGATTAGGGAAACTAATTAGAATACATTATGCACAACAATCTATTCAGGTGTTATGATACTGCATGATGCAAAAAAAATGCACATGTCTAGTATGAAAAGTGGGTGTCGTGGTATGAAAAATATTTTTTTAAAAGTGGGTCCACTGTTTGAAAGAGAAGTTGCTTCTGTTAAAATTCTTGTATGGTGGTAGTTTTGCAACATCAATTAAAGGTCGATGCACCATGTATAAAATTTGACTATATTACACTTATTCTTTTTGGAACTGTGTTATTTTCATATAGGGCTTCTTTTTTGTGCTGTCTCCCACTCTTACTATTGTTTTCCATACTTTTTCAACGAACCTCCATAACTATTTGTGTGGGAGTTGCCATTACGATAGGAATTTTAATGATAATTCCAGGTAATGCCTGATCATGAACAATTGTGGAGCATGCACGATATTAATTGTGGTATAAATGATGTACATTGACATAGAGTATGTATTGCTGCAAACTTACTTACCAGGAGCATCATTATAACCACTAGTAAATAACATTGATGATGACAGTATAATGATGAATCCTACGAGAAGGCCCTATTATGAAGAGATCAATAAACAAAAAAAGTCATGTTATTCTAAAAGATTGATTATGTAGATCTAGCTCAGCGAACACAAGGAGGACCTATATCTTACAATGTGCCGGCATGAATGTGAATAATAAAAATGTCATTTTCTGGTTCACACTATACATCTATATATACCGTATACGTGCTTAATTTAGCAAGCTTAAATAATCGTTTTTTAAAATTTCATTGGTTTTTAATTTAAGGAAACGAAACAAGTGCAATACATAATGCACGTGTAAAAAAAATTATGTGTGCATTTAATTTAGCGTTTCTTGTAAAGTGTTAAATTTTAATCACTACTAAAGAAACCACGTATACGGTATACAGGATAAAAGTGTAGCCCTTCTAGTCTGTTTTATTACATCCCAATACATTTGTAACAAATTCCAACATTTTGTACGAAAAGTTCACTACACTGAGTGGAACTATATAGTTTGATCACTGCCCCTTTGCTTCTAAGGAAACCTATACTTGTACAAACAGTACACTGGTTAAAAAAAATCCCCTAATTTTTAATCATTAACGAGGCTGCATGGAATATACCTAGGGGTGTGGCTGGAAACGGGCTGAATGTTTGTTAACATTTGGCAGGCCTGGGTCCCAATGAAGCCATGGTCAAAGCAGGCCTAAGATTAGTCTCTCGTAGCCAGACCCTAAGTGGGAGGGTCTGGCTACGCGAGACTAGCCCAAGATATAGCAGGTATGCTGGATAGTGTCAGGTCCAAGGCTTGGGAGCTATTTCTAGATGGTGAGGCATGCAAAGTTGCCTATTTAAGTAGCAGCCTAGCATTGCTGACAGCGGCCTCATTAGAGTGTACAGTCTATATAATAGATATCTAGATTGTAATTACCCAGTCTATCAGTTTATTATCCATGCACCCTATTATAGGGTGTGATTTGGGTGCATGGGGCTTGGTTTCTGAGTGTGGGCCAAATGAGTTATGCCCCTGACTATAATTATTTATTAATTTTCCCCAAATGCTCCACCTATGACTATTGCAGTAAAAAGACATTACCCCTATGATCATTAGCTAATTAAAGCAAGCCACACCCATGCATGTTCTCGTGCACTGATTATATATTTCAAAGCCCACTAGTATGGGCTTTAAAAAGAAGTATAATAGGTGGTTATAGTCTTACCACACTCTTCACATAGAGTGGAAGGGTCTGGTCTAAAGCCAACATATAGCATTCGTTCTGCGCTGCAAAAAATAGGTTACAGGCCAATCAGATTCTATCCATGAGACTTTGAGCTGATGTCAAGCAATCGTAGACTCACTGTCGTGTTTCACTTAAAAAAAATAAAAGGTACACGTTCGTACATATATATACCCATATGAATACATGTAATAAATCATGATTCATGCCCAGGTTCTGCGGCTAATTGCGTTCCATCAGAATGAATGCTATGTTGGCTTTAGACCAGACCCTTCCACTCTATGCGAAGGGTGTAGCCAGCCAGACTAGTTGGGTTATCAGTTTAGATCCACTATAATAGCTAACCCGCTACAGTGGAACCTTTGTGTAATCACAGCACTAAAATAAGACACCTAAGCAGGGTGCTGTTGAAGTTCGAGTTCTTAAAAACATTTTTTTTTACATATTATAACTACTTGTCTATATATAGATCTACCTCAAATGAGGGACACCGCGACACTTTTTTGAGTTTTGACCCAATGGTGTCCGCACTAGAGAAGTTCCATACGTACTGTACAGATTGACATTAATTAATTTACTAATATTGAGGATGAACAGTACTAGTACTTACCATTGTGGATACTGGATCGCAACCAGCTCGACAACCTCTCGCTTCTGGTCACTCCAAGATACTCAGTAAGTTCTTCCGGTGAACCTGGAGTGAACCACGGGTGAATCTTGACCGTTGGATCGTTTGATTTTGAAGACAGTACTTGGAGCAGGATTGTGGGGATTGCTTGGTTGAATCAGTTGCAATTTTGCTTACAAATTGTTGCTCCTTAAAGAGCTAATCCTTGATTCATCACAGGTAGATAGATAATTAACTATGATTCATAATAAAGCTAAGCAGATAAATTTTTTCCATCAGCTAATGGGAAAAATTTTATCTGCTTAGCTTTATATATGCCACATGTTTCAGAGCCCAGCACAGCTACACCTGTTGATGTAAACATCAATGAAGACCTACAGCTGAGTTTGTTTTTCAATGTAACCTATTATAAACACGTTACCTTTATATTAAGCTATATCAACAATAATTATTATGTTTTCTTTTTTGGGTGTTATTTAAAGAAATCGTCCATTGACCTATTCATCATGTGTCCACCGTCCACAGTGGATGTATACTTATATACACAGGCTGGTTCCTTAATCAGTGGACCATCACAAACATCCCTTATATCAGATAGTAATGGTTCAGACCTACTCACGGCTAATCCTGTCATTGATATAGATGAAGACCAACAATACACAGTAGTTGCTACACTAAGTAACCAGGTGGAGCTTATATAGCATAAACAGTACAGTGTCATTCAGTAAGTCTTTTGTTATTGTTGATTATTATTTTGTTTATGTTTCCATTGTTAAATAGATACAACAGGTGTTGAGTCTGTCAACAATATATATACTACCAATGGTGTGCGTTTAGAGTGTGTATTTGCTGTGTTCGTCAGTACTGATACTGGTTGTACAGTGGGACTGGTGTCATCAACTAATCCTACACTAACATATACTGATACTATCACTAGACCATCTAATATTAGTACCAGTGCTGTGGGTTGTGTACCTGTTACTAACGGGGGAGTATACCATCTTAGGGTATATGCTGAGGGAGGGTCTATACCAGTACCAGCTGGACTAGTGACTGTGATTAATATTATTACCAGTACTAGTACCAGTAGTGGTACCAGTATCAGCATCAGTGTTTCATCAGTCACTGGATATACCACTAATTCTACCTCCATAGTGAGTATATATAAGGAGTGTTATACCAATGCATGGATGTCCCGCCTTTTGTATAGTGTACTTACCCTCATCACTATTATTGTTGTATATACTGTTTACATAATTATATAGTTTATAGTGAGTATTCTGAGTCTACAATAGCACCATCATTACCCAAATCATCAGGTATAATAGCAGTATGCATAATAGTGTATCAGTATGGGTAATTAAATGATGCTTGGATTTAAGATGGGCTTTATATGGGGCTTGGTATATAATAAAGCACGACTAACTAAATAAGAGAACTGTTCCTTCCTACCTCCCCACCTCCTCCCCTAGCTAGCTTGCATTATAGGATGTTGCTTTATAATAATAATCATGAATATTGTTTTACTATAGCTGAACCTGAGAGCTCACCAAGCACCATTATTATTGTGATCAGTGTTCCTGTGGTAGTCATGATTATTATTATTGTGGTAGTAGTGCTTGGAATCGGTGTGATGATGTTGTTTAAACGTAGGACAAAAGGTTAGACAACTCGCCAGTATGTACTACTGCATGGGACTTTATGATGTTCCACATGGTTATCATAATAATTATTATAGGCTTTAAGCCTGATTTACAATATGACACACCCAGCGGAATGTCTGTTATGTTAATACTGGAGTTATAAACCCAATGTAAAATGAATGTCAAGATATTAAATCATCCATTATGCGATGTTAATGAGCTATGAGTTAATGAGCTATATAGTGTCATTATACGGTAAATTACGGTCATTATACGGTAAATTACAGGCTTTATAGTAGTGTACTTATAACTTTCACATATTCTTCACTCACTTTAGGAGTTGTTAAGGGAATAAATAATGAGATAAAAATATATGTAAGTTTGGATACCAATAATGAGGTGTGAAACCATGTGCATCAAACAACACCCTCCAAAAAAAGCACATGTAGAAATTCCTTATGTACTGATTATCAGAAAACAATAGAATTTATGCCTTCAACTATACGCAACATGATAAAGCAGTAGATTGATATATAGTATAATGCATATGTTCATACCATACCTTGTAACAGACAGCATTATATTTCCACTGTATTAATTGTGACTATACATATACCCTTATGTTAATTATTATATTCATTATGTAGGATTGTCCCACTGACAACATGGAACTCAGTGGAGTGGCAACTACAATCACTTCAGCCAATGGTCCCAACCAGGGGTCTGGTATTCCTATGTACTCTGAGATTAATATACTACGGAAACCAAATAACACAACCACTACAATAGGTATAAAGACATATATGTGTGTGTGTGTGGGTATGTGTGGGTGTCTGAAACAATCCCTGTGAATACAAATGATAAACATCGTTCTGCTTTCCTCTATAGTCACTAATAATACGAATAATCTTCGATTGTCCCCTAATCCATCATACATGGACCCTAAACAAGTTGTTGTGATTAGAACTGGTTACCATGGTAATAGTGATGTAGCTAATCTTGAATTGACCCCTAATCCTTCATACATGGACCCCAAACAAGTGACTGGAACAGATTGTCATGGCAACAGTGATAATGAACCGCTTAGACTGTCCCCTAATCCATCATACATGGACCCCAAACAGGTATTGGTGAAAGGAGCTGGTCACCATGGCAACAACAACAACATCGCTCCGCACAGCTCCACAAGTACAGTCACGGTCTCTACCAATCCCTGTTATGAAACTGTCCATCAGTGAGAAAAGATGAACTATACAGTATGTACTTAACATGAGACATTGAGTTGGTTTCACATACACACAACATACTGTGTATATAATCGTACACTATCAGTAAAACTTTAGTAATGTATAGTGTATAATTTAGTCAATGTATACAGAATCTGAATAATACTCTAATTGGTTGTAGTGGCTGTGGATATAGTTGTACTTGGGTATAATATTGTCCGGATACTACGGAACCCAATGGAATGACAGATAGAATGACACTTATCAGCCAATGGCCACAATTAATGCATCTGGTATTCATTATATACTCTGAATTATACGCTATAGGTTGCCATGGCAATGATATACTCAAATACTGTACATCGTCTCAGTTAATCAGCTAATCCTAATAATTACGATATTGTTTATCAATAGTGATACATGCCCAAATGCATGATAAAGTAAAAAAGTTTATGCATCTAAACTTACTATTACAGTACATATGGTATATACGTAGTTACATACATACACACTCGACTCGTAGGGGCTTTTGTGGTATGAGGCCGGGTAAACAATATTTTTTATGATTTCAGCTTTTTCAGTTTGGTTTCAGCCACACCCATTTGCATTAAGGGGTGGGGCTCAACTTACAAATGAAATTGAAATCATAATGTGTGTCCTGAATAGTTGCTGCCATTCATGAACATCAAGATTTTGCAATATAGTATATGTATAATCTAGACATTGACTTCAGCTACTATGCAATAGAGCTCCTCATGAAGTTAGATATGCATGCTGCAGGAAGTCACATGATTTAATAATAGTTATATTAATTAAGAAAATTTAGGTACTAGGCAGGGAGGAGATTCAGGAGTACAGGCAGGAAGGAGAAAAAAAAAGACTAAAACGAGGAGAACCATTGACTGCTGCTGATCCCGTTCAACTGATCTAAACAACCCGGATCTAAATAACGGATTAGACTACTACTGGGAGAATAAGCTGGAGGCAACTACTTTTTCAGCACCGCACTTCTAATATAGCATAGACTATACTTACTATGAAGAGGTATGTAGATCTAAATAGACCACTATACCTATGTATGCATGCATAGAACCCCCGTTTATTTGAGCACATGACTCTCTCATTTTTTTTTTCCTTTGTCTTTCAGGTGTTTAGTATTGTTTGTTGCTGTATGTATTATATGGACTGGAGTGTGTATAACCATTACTAGTGCCCAACCAAGTTAGTTCTTATGAATAGGATATATTATATACATTGTCCATTATTGGCTCTGTGGTTATGTGTTGTTGTGTTTGGAGGTGCAATAGGAAATAGTATGTGCTGTTAACATAAGAATAGAATGTAGTCAGTAATGCATTGTAATTGTGTTTAATGTTTTCCGGTGTGTATTCACCTTTAGAAAGTTAGTTTATATACTACTTTACCACCTTTTCTTAGAGGAAGGAAGACCCAATGCCATTAGAAAAAAAAACTTCAAAAGGGGGGGGGGGGGGAGGGGTGCCCTTCTGGTTTCCCC
>JAYJLX010080362.1:0-24767 GCA_036873525.1 Chalinula nematifera
AAGTGTCCTTTGTTGAGAGGTTTATTATACTATGTCCCTTTCTCGGAGTGTCCACTATCGGAGGTTGTACTGTATTACCTTACATTGTATGGTACAGTAGGTATATAGTATGTGTGTTGTGTACTGTATACCGTGTGGTATATTTTAATTTTGTTTTTAATTTAATTAATTAAGGAAAAGCTAAAATTAAAAAAGTGAAATTTAATTTTTATTGTCATTAATTAAACGTACTAGCTACATGTAAGTTCGTTAAATTAAAAACACGTTAACTTTATAATCGACGCCTGGTGGCTTCGCGTGTCTGGGAGCCTCGCGTTGACGTCCCAGAGCCTCGCGTTGACGTCCCAGAGCCTCGCGTTGACATCCCAGAGCCTCATGTCGATGTCCCAGAACCTCGCATTGACATCCCAGAGCCTCGCGTTGACATCCCAGAGCCTCGCATCGACGTCCCAGAGTCTCGCGTTGACGTCCCAGAACCTCGCGTTGACATCCCAGAGCCTCGCGTTGACGTCCCAGTACCTCGCGTCAACGTCCCAGAGCCTCGTGTTGACGTCCCAGAACCTCACGTTGACATCCCAGAGCCTCGCGTCGACGTCCCAGAGCCTCGCGTTGACGTCCCAGAGCCTTGTGTTGACGTCCCAGAGCCTCGCGTTGACGTCCCAGAGCCTTGTGTTGACGTCCCAGAGCCTCACGTCGACATTTGGGAGCTTTAATTAAAAACATGTTATATTTTAAAAATTAATAGTTTTATCTCATGTAATATTCCACATATACAGTATACATGTTATAGCATATAAGCATTATATAATGTACTACTAATTTTATAACTATAGCACTGATTGGCACATTCATGAAGTTACAAAATTTCTCTAATTTAATACTGTAATAATATACGCATGTATAATTTTATTTATAAGCTTGGTTCTACTCTGTTTCAGCTGAATCAATCACATTGAGGTGTAATTGATCCTCTTCTTGGCAACTATGTGTTGTCTCATAGTTCTCTATTATTCTTATATAGTATGTTATTAATAATGAAAGTGAGGACACTACTGCTAGTGGTAAAGGATACACGTCATGGAGGAAAAGGAAGAGGTATGATCAGTACGACAATGATGAAGGCGGGGACGGATCATGTGACCAGTCCAGTGGGAGGGGCTACGGTAAGGGGAAGTCTAAACTCTCCTTTATCACAGCTAAAGACCAGTATAAGATTAATAAAACTAAGGGGCGTGGCAAAGGCAGTTATCAACGGCAACGCCCACCAATAGAGGAGGAGGAAATAGATGATTTGGAGGGCGGAGATAAACAAATAATGACTGGTAGCTATGGCAACAACAAGAGATCACTTGGGACAAGGTAGAATTGGTGTTGCAAGTAATTTTACAAATAAGGAATTTTTTATCTAACTGCTATACACATATGCATATCTAACTATATGTACACATATAGACGTACAGCTGGTAGTAAGTTTGTACCTCCTGTAAAGAAGAGTACAGATGAAGGAGGTGGTCAAGATATAAATGAAAAAATACGGTAATGAGTACGTACTATATGATTGCCATGTCCTCATTCTCGTCCTCATTTCCATTCTATATCCTCAATTCCATTCCCTTATTCCCGCACTATTCTATACCTGCGTTTTAGTTCCCGTGTTTTATGTGGTAAGGGTGGGGAAGGTACCAGTGGTGAAGGGGAACAAGGGGTACTGCCCCCGGAACTGGAAGGAGACGAGAGACTAAAAAATATAGATCCCAAGATGGTTGAATTGATAATGAACGAGGTTTGTTGTAAATGTATTTATTATTTTAATACCCACTTCAAGTCATTATGTTTGGTATAGATAATGGATCACGGTGCTCCAATTGAATGGGATGATATCGCAGGACTAGAATTTGCTAAATCAACTATAAAAGAGATCGTAGTTTGGCCCATGCTTAGACCGTAAGTATACTATTTATGTGTGTAGCTTCTCCTACATATGTCTAATAGCAAGATATTCTTAACTACATACTTTTTTAGTGATATATTTAAAGGTCTGCGTGGACCACCTAAAGGCATATTACTATTTGGACCACCGGGAACTGGGAAAACTCTCATTGGTCAGTTATATCTCATACTCTATTTAATGCCCCCCCTCTCAGTATACTATGCATGCACTGTACTCTAATGTACCTGTGTACTGTATTTTATTTAATGCCCCTCTCACTATACAGTGTATTGTATTTGTTTAGGTAAATGTATCGCTAGTCAAGTTAAAGCAACGTTCTTTAGCATCAGTGCTTCATCTCTGACATCAAAATGGGTTAGTTTTGAAATTTTATCTCATGGCAGGTTAATAGCCTTTTACCTGCTGTATTTGTCTGTCAGGTAGGAGAAGGTGAGAAGATGGTAAGAGCTCTGTTTGCTGTCTCTCGATGCTACCAACCTGCTGTGGTGTTCATCGATGAAATCGATTCTCTACTTTCCCAGAGGAGTGACAGTGAACATGAATCATCGCGAAGAATCAAAACAGAGTTCCTGGTTCAGTTGGTAAGTTTAAAGTTTCAAATTCTAAATAATGAATTCAGTAGCTCTAATAATAGGATGGGGCAACTACTAGCGATGAAGACAGGCTGTTGGTCGTAGGTTAGGAGTGCCTCTTTTTCTCTATAACTTCATCTTTTTAATTTTCTGTCTTTCTGTGCCTCTGTGATTGATAGGAGCAACAAATAGGTGAGTAATTCTTCATGCCCTCCCTTTAATAAACATCATGTTATCTTGTAGTTTGAACATGTGTCTATTGTTAACACAAGAATACGTACATGTACTTTATAAGGGCTAGATTTTTTTTTTTTGCATTTTTTTGTGTGGCAAAGGATCTGCACTCCTTGTGGGTTCATGTGTTTCCTGCCCATGTTGTAGACCTCAAGAGATAGATGAGGCTGCTCGACGCCGATTAGTGAAGAGGCTGTATATACCCTTACCTGATAAACCGGCTAGGAAACAGATAGTGACTAACCTAATGAGGGATCAATCCTTTCAACTGACAGACCAAGAAATGGAGGCTATTTGCCAGAAAACAGATGGTAGATCAAAAGAACAATAGTACATGTATACATGTATACTGTACATGTGTATGTATAATACTACAGTTGTACAGTGTACATGTGTATACAATAGCTTCTGCATCATATAAACTACATGAATAAAATTAATGATAAGCATTTAATTGACTTATCTCTCTTTCTCTTTACCATATCTGAAGGTTATTCTGGTGCTGACATGACTAACCTATGTCGTGAGGCTGCCCTGGGCCCTATTAGAGATGCTGCACATGATATACAGAATATTGCTGTTGATCAGGTACAATACAATAGGCTACTACAACACACTGATAATAGCTAAGACATACAGTAATAATCCGAATCACATGTTAATAGTTAAATTAACCACTACACATATATGTCTTACAAAAACCTAAATAGACTCGTACATGTACGTGTATGTGTATATATATGTCTAGTACATGTGTGTTCAAGTGCTATAATTGTTTGTGTGTGTGTGTGTGTGTGTAGGTGAGAGCTGTGAAATATTGTGATTTTGAGGAAGCACTCCACAGTATAAGGCCCAGTGTATCTGAAACAGACTTGGAACTGTATATTACTTGGAACACCAAATATGGCTGCAGCTCACGGAGATAAATTAGGGAGATAAACTATAACTCACTATTGTATCAACCATTATGTATAATTATATCACTTATATTAATCAGCTATTATTCAATCTTTATATCCATTATATTCTGCTGTGTTATCCGCTGTATATTTATGTGTGTGTGTGTACATGTATGTTTAAATTTGTACTCTATGTGTAGTATCAGTTTCAATTCTTTATAATAATTATTATTATTGAACAAACGAGTATATGTACATGTATATACATTATTTTATGTTATCGTCGGTACAAAGCATTTTTCAGTCAATCTGAATGTAAGTAGGAGTGTTATACATTACTAGACAATCATGTACAATATGTATGTACATGTAGTACATATAGGTGTTGTATATTAGTTACTATATGTACATGTATAGTGCATGCATATAAGGTATCGTGTATTAATATTGGCAGATATAAAATGTATTCATTTATTCCCATCTATAAACCAATCGATAAAATCACTATAGTATGGTTATAGTTTGTGACGTGTGTTTGTGAAGGTTTCTGTATGTCAATATTTCTCCCACTGCTGGGAGTTCCAGTTGGACATGCGTTTGAGGGTTTGTGTTTTTTGATAGTAACATTATTTTACTGCCTTGTTCACAGCTGTTATTCCATGAAGCCCTATGTATGCTGTTCAAATAGTTGCCGGCAGACTAACTGGTAATGTGGCCCACCCATCAATTTGTCACTGACCAATCAGATTCCTCTGAGTCATAGCCACTTCTCTCAATGGAGCAGTGAAAAGAAAGTTTGTATTGTAGATCTGTTGTGTACCTTTCTAACTAGAACAGAGGTGAATTACTGAATCAGTGAGCTAGCTTACACTTATTATAAAGGCTCTAAACAGTGCATGTATTGTGTGTGTACTGAAGGATAGTATCATTTTGACTCAGTGTATTTTGTGATGACTTGTATGTACATAGTTTTGCCTAGCATGATATCAGAGGTATGGCCTCTATAACAGTGGTTGGGGGTCAACTATAATACACTATTGATAAAGTGGTGAAAAAACATAGCTTATAAGGTGGTTAGGTAACTTTGACTAAAAAATGATGATGGCCGACCATCTTCTCCCTGTATGTAAGGATGAATGAAGAGATAGTGTTTGTCTACATGTAAGTGTACGTATGTTATGTGTGTGTATGTTTGTATCAGCCACCGTAATTATCATTCTGGTTTAGATCACTCGGTGAGCATCAAGATGTCCTCTGACATCGAAACAAAGCATGATATAGAGAAGGCAAGCAAGCACATACAGACCTCATGACTATTGTCAGTGTATAATATACTTCAATCCCTGTATTAATAGCTGCTCTACATGAACAACTATAATAATCGTGAAGATTCATCCTCGTCATCTGACAATGATTCCAGTGGAGAAGACGAGCCAGGATTAGCCGTGAGTCAATTCAAGTTCATTATAATGCATCACCATTGTATCGTTATGGGTAGGTCAAGAAGAAGTGTAGGAATGATATCAAGCGTTTGGCGTTCATTCACAACAACTTGACGTGTGCTCGTAAGCGAGGTGGACCAAACAATAACGGGGTAAGTCAGTCAGTGAATGCTAGGGCCCCAGTGAACCATTGATTATATTTCTAGCAATGCCCGTGCTGTGGTAGACAGACCAGTGATACTAAGGATTACTTGCCACTCAACTTTGAATGTGCTGATGTTGAGGACCACCCCAATATGTGCAGGGAATGTGCCGTGTCTGGTCGAGTGTGTTGCTTGCATGGGACGAAGAAGGTGGATAACTTGGATGCAGACGATCTACTGGTTGATGATTAGATACATATATAACTGTAACTCTGGCCAATCATGCCCATGTAGGCATGTTAACTATAATATAATACCCTTTTTGGTATAAAAAAAAATGCTGAATCGAATTTGACAAGTTTTTTTTTTTCCTTTCAATATAAATAACTACAGCTATAGTTCAATCAATGTATAATCAGCATGATTTGTGAGTATAAGATTAATAATATACAGTCAGTATAATTCAACTTTCATGTTACTAGATTCAATTATAATTTTTTATAACAATGTTGATGCTCACAGCAATTACTAAAACTTATAATTATTCCATTGAAAACTAAAAAAAAATTGACCATGCAGTAAAAGTATATATAGAATGGAATACAAAATGATCACTTAATTATAATTTGTTTCATTGAAAAAGATTAGTTAGTTAGCTTTGATTCTTTTTAGCTTGTTCAATGTTCAACGTTTTCTCTACTATGGGCCCTTCGAAACCTCCTTTCACTTTTGGTTGCTCCACTTTCTCTTCTGTTTTAGGTACCTGTCCCTTCTCTTGACTCTCCGCCTTCATTTTAATAGACGTTGCCTCCTGTTCGCTGACCAATGAAGGCATCACGTACTTATAAACATCAATCTCGAATTCTGTTTTGATTTGTTCACAAATAAGCTCTTGCACTATGCTCTTCACTTCGGCACTGCTGATTGGCCCCGCCTCTTTAGGACTAACGGTTGTCATGGGAACACTTTCCCCTGCCCCCTCCTCCTCTAAGGGACCTGCTGTAAGACTGACTGTAGTGGGCGGAGCAACTTCCTTTGGAGGCCATTCCACAGTATCAGGAGAGACCTGGAGCCCAATCTTTATTGGTTTGAAACTGGAAATATGTATGGAATAATACATAGTCAAATTAAACACTTGCTCAAGTGAGCATAAGGACACCAGATAGTTCTTTAGATTAAAAACTTGACATGCATGCATACATGTACATGTACATGTACTTACTTAGGAATAGGTTTCTCCAATCCACGGAACTCCTCCCTCACATTCCTTCCTGATATAGCAACAGGTCTCAGCGACACTAGGACACACCCATCTCTAAAATACGACATGGCTACTTTGGACTTATCGTCGTGTGTCACGGCAGTTGATAAGAGATTAATAAACAGCGAAACTATAGAAGGAATTAGTTTAAAGCAATTTATTAATATAATTTATTTCTTTAATTTACTTCTAGTTGCTTGACGTTGTGTCATGGGTCCTACAACAATGAAGGAACTCTTGATAAACCGAGCTCCACTGGATGCCTTCCATATTGGTTCTAGTCTCTTCTGAACCTGCCACAAATTATATAAGAAAAAGATGAAATATAGTATCAATAATAATACCAGTTATACAGTATAAATAAGTGTACAGACTACTCAATTATGCTTTATGTTGGTCCAACCACAATTATTCCATCATAATTAAAAGAAAGATTAATAAAAAATAAAGGGGGGGGGCATTTAAACTATTAGTGAGGGGTGTGGCCATTTAAACTATTAGTGAGGGGTGTGGCCATTTAAACTATTAGTGAGGGGTGTGGCCATTTAAACTAATAGTGAGGGGTGTGGCTGTATATAATATCAATGATTTACCTTAGCACTCAGATCCGTTTTAGTAATAAGTATATTTTCTGGTGCAACTACATCAACTACTCCAGTCAACTGCTGTTCGACATCAACTAGTTTATCGAGGAGATCACCATCTTCATCTACTGTCCTCTTGAACTCAGTAAACCATATTGAACCAACCTATACCACAGGGAGCAATATACACTAGTCTGTCATTTAGCACTTACCAAGGCATAAAGGCTGATTCACACTACAAGCATAACAAAAGCGAATACATGGAAAGAGTACGAATCGTTACCGTAATGTAATGAATTGAAATTTTTACTATTCATTACATTATGTTATCGATTCGTACTCTTTCCGTGTACATGCTTTCGCTTTTGTTACGTTAACTTTACATTTACGTTACTTTATAGTGTGAATCAGCCTTCAGCAATAATCTGACACTTCAACTAATAGATTGATCTGTATAAACGTCTGACCAAAAATATATCACTTAATGATAGCACAACTTAAACAAGAAACAAAAAACAAAAATATACCTCACTATATTACAGCACACATTAGTATAGTATACAATCCAGTACATACATTATACACACATACATGTATACTACAATACTGACACTAGTATACATAAATATCTACTACACACACATGTACACACACGCACGCACACGCACACACATTCCTGTAGATGGCAGCTGCTATCTAATCAATACAATTAAGTGTATAGTATGCGCGTATTTGACCCTACGCACATACACACACATATAAACACAGGGCAGGCAGTGGCAAGGTTGACACAGATATTGTAACCCTTTACGATTAATGTCTTTGTAAAGCATTCTTTGAGTTTTTGTTGTTTTTAACAGAGTCAAGTTAAACACACAAATCAAAGTATTCGTAATTCATTCAATCTTTCATTCTCTCATTAATTCATTCATTCATTCACTCACCCTCCTGAACACTCTAGCCAATGATAGTGCCAAACCACACCGGTTAAAAGTGATGACTAGTGCTCCGTGGTAAGGTTGTGTTCTCAGCATTGACCTCTCTGGTACTAGAGACAGAGTGGATAGACCCAGTAAAGCACCACGTACACTACTAGGTACCTACATGGTGTATGTAACATAACATAACAGTAACAGTAATACCCTTCTTTTTCTTAGTCTCTCCACTTACTGTTAAAGTTATATCTTCCTTTCCACAGTGCTTTGGCTTTGGGTTCTCCTTAAAATCCCATTTCAAATCGACAACAGGTAAAGCTGTGTGAGAGAGACAATAGACTATATGGAATCAGTGTGATATATTTATATGAACTCGCTATAAAGCTGCATGTTAAGCAACGCTATTCATTTGCAAGTTTAAATTAATTTAAAATAGCATTGTACATTTTTTCTCCAATTAACGATGGCACTTCAAATATGCAATGGATTGGTTTATGATTACTCACTCAAAGCAGAGTCATGAATATCATTGGGAAAAAAATAATGGAATATTTTTTGTCTAAAGACACGAGCCATTTAGTCAGACAAAGCTAAGTATAGTGTCTCATAGTTTTCACTGGCTGTAGTAAATGAATACCTACTACATTACAAAACACTCGCTTGCTACACTACCAGACTAGCTACTCCTATTACCAGATATGGCATATTTGGGTTGATTAACGTCAATTATCTACACAGCCTCCCTCCGAACCCCGTGCATGTGAACACCTTAGAAAATACCTATAGATGTATCCCGTCAGAACAAAGGCTCGTCCCAGTTTGTACATGTACTGTACATGTACTACAAATACAAATAATGAGTCGAGATGTACCTGTAATATTAGGCAACTATAAATGGATGGGTTAAAGAGGGTATTATGAGGATATGTACATGTACCTGTAATATTAGGGTAAATATAAATGGATGGATTAAAGAGGGGTAGAGATATGTACATGTATTATGAGGATGTCCCTGTAATATTAGGGTAAATATAGATAGATGGATTAAAGAGGGATAGAGATATGTACATGTATTATGAGGGTGTCCCTGTAATATTAGGGTAAATATAGATAGATGGATTAAAGAGGGATAGAGATATGTACATGTATTATGAGGATGTTCCTGTAATAAGGGTAAATATAGATAGATGGATTAAAGAGGGATAGAAAGATATGTACATGTATTATGAGGATGTCCCTGTTATAAGGATAGATAAATTAAAGAGGGGTCTAGTCTAGAGATAAGTACAAAGTATAAGAGAGACTAGTTTACCTATGTCTTTCTCACTCTCTTGGAACCATTTTGTTTTATGTCTTCTCGTTAACAGGTAGTCATCATCCAACAGTAGCTGTGTTACCCGGTCAATCTGCACATCCTTAAATACCTGAGCAAGACTAGCGCTGGACCTGAACAGCTTCATCACAAGGAAGTCTAAATCAGTCGAAATCCTGGGGGAAACGAACGGAGAAGAAATGTACTTGGTAAAGACAATGAAACAACGTGGACACCAACGTGACGAAGGAACGTAATTGGACGGCTTTAAGCCAGACTCGAATGAGAACCTTGCAGTTCGTGAAGCACCGAGCTCATCAGGGTGACCACTGATGCAAAACCACAAAGCAAGAACAACAGCCAGTAAGATGAACACCAGGATTATGATATCTATCAATCGTATCCAGTATAGCAACCTTAGAGACTGGAAAACACAGGTTACTTGATTCGGTAAAGGCCAGAATGCATCGTCAGTATCGTTGTCCTTGGGACAGTAAAACACGGCTTCGAAATCGGTAAAGAAAACAATGGAAATGATAAACGAAGATAAAGTTAGAACTAACTGGAGGATCAGTTTACCAACGTAAAGGTAAAATATGGAATTACGGCCGAATGTAGTGAACGACTGCTCCAACTGATTGACAATATTGAAGTTCTTCTTTGAGTATTTTCCCGTGTCTTCTTCTCGAAAACGATCCAGCGACGTTACCAAAGCCATGAAAGATTCGAATTGCCCATTACTATTGGCCGCCCACAAGTAATGAGGTATAGAAATGGCTAAACCGTGGACGAAGATGAACCCTGGTACGTATTGACTTACAGGTAAGCTACTGGAGCAGTAATTGGTAATATAGTCACTGGTACTCTCACCATTGCTAGATACACAAGCCACCTCACTTCCTCTGATGAATTCAATTACAGCATCAACAGCTGCCAAGGCAAGTATTACAGAGACCAGGTAAAGAATAATGGAGTCCCAGAAGAAATCTCTTGATTTTATTTGGCCCTCTTCAATACCAGGGGCTTCTTCTGAACCCTCTAATAGTTGCCTGGGGTCAGTGTTGCCTTCAGCCATTTTATTACAGATTTATAGTATACTATAGTTTATTTCCGTTGTATCTCCGTAATCTATGGTTATTCAACAATACATAACCAAGTTAAAAGAAATATCATAATTATGTTCATGACATTGCTGTATTGTAATGATGCAACATCTCTTTGCAAACAGTATACAAAAGTACAATTATCCAGCAAATGTGTTGTGCTAGTTGCAAGCATATAGGTCTAGAGTCTAGTAGCCTCGTTTTGCATTTGTAAAAGGCCAGTAGTCTGTAACTACGTATGCACTATAATAATTATTAATTTTTTATGCTGCTCAGTTAGTTATTTTTTTTGGGATATTGATATAGTGTGCTGGTGCATGACCCAGTGTAGTTGTGAATATTATCAATGATAATGAATAACCACTTTATCCAAACAGAACAGTGTCATGAATATGTGTAATTAGCATTGGTCATTGTTTACTATGAATTATGGTCATTAACCATTGGAATGCACTAGTCTCACTAGTATTCATCGTGGGCGGAACTATGGATGCCTGTTATGTAACTAATCATATTTACTGTTTGACAGAATGTTACTAATTAATGCATTGGCTTATAGGCCTTTGATTTACAGCGTTACTCATATTTTAGTAAAACAGGTTATGTAATCCTGTCTGACCTGTAGTGGCTGGTGTAAAAGATTTATAACATCAATTGCATGAGTAATTTTTTTTTCAATGTTTTCCTTTGGTAAAACATACATGTAGAGTGTCTCATTGGAAACAAGGAAATCTTAAAAAGCGTTTACCAGCTAGTAAAAAGACTGAAAATCAGGTGCATGTCGGCACTGTAAAACTCATTAATAATAGTCTATCGAAATATCAGTATGATACATTACTTTGCTTTATCTCACATTAATTGATGGATTTCACTTTATATTAATTACAATAGCCCATTTATCATTCCTTGTAATCAGGGAGGGAGGGGGGGGAGCTAAGGGGGGAGGAAGGCATTTTACTAAGATATCTTACATATCATATATAGCTAGTCTGAAGTCATGAAAAGCTGGTGATAATCAGTGCGTTGATAGTTTTCATGGCTGCAAGACATAGTATATGTATGCAATCCATTTACAGACCCTCTGATAGGTGTTTGTATGGTCAATATACACCTTTAGTCCACATTATTACATCTCAAAGCAAGTTAATAGACAGTATAGTGTTTGCAGGCTTAAGCAAAATAATATTGTACATAGATCATGTGATAAAGAAAACTGATGAATAACAGACTGCAATAATTAATGAATAATGGAATTAAGCAGGTATTTCATCAGCAAAAAAATCAATTAGTTCACTCATTGACAATAATCATAGCTCTTTCGAAGTTAATACATGGCTATATAGGGTGCCCGGCCATACATGTATATATTGAATACTATACTGCTGTGCATGTTTGCCTCAGTATGATTAAAGAATATATACCTATAGCATTCCCTCTATCTCAGTACCAGTGTACTATATTGTCATTTGCATAGTCCACATGTGCAGCCGGCTGTATAATTATTAGTATATTTTATAGTACAGTATAGTCTAACTCAGTGTGCAACCTTGTTCTACAATTAATGGTAGTTAATAGTGCTGTTGTACAATTAATGACTAGTTAATAGTGTGTCATTAGTATGTTTTATATAATGATGATGATGATGATGGTACGATTAGATAATTGTTGGCATAATAGTGATTATCCATACTGCACACACAGTATACAAGTGTATCTATGGGATTATTTCCAGCTAATCAGCCAAAGCTGAACTAATACAATCGCGCTATTGTAAATAAGTATAAAATTGTAAAGAATGCTTTCTACAAAATTACATACTGTGTATGTCACCACTCACCACGCTGACTGCAGTCATCAGTATATATGCCTTCTATTTATCTTTGTCCATTTGGTTAAGATGAGTGGCGCTATACTGTGATAAGAACAAAGCATACTTTTCGGGTCAATTTCAGTCGTTGATTACACAGTATTATGGCCCATAGCTGTGGGCACGAGCTGCTGTTATGATGGATTGTGCGTGACTAAGTGCCTTAGTAATATGCTATAATGTTAAAAATGTATTATTAATCCAACACAGTGAGCCTGACTAGTGGGCAGGTATCTGTTATTATTAGAAGTGTTATTGTAAGGCCTTTGGTCATGCAGGCTGTGTCTAATAATGGCATGTACAATACATAGCCCCAAAACCACCTTATATACATTATATATCCCCTTATGACATATACTGAGTACATAACAGTACTGACTGTTATTTCGCTGGTACGTAGTCGGGCCAACTTTCGTTGGCAGGTCAGTTATGCAGGTCTATGTGTATAGATTGAAAGGTATAGTACATACCCTCTATAGAGGGATATAATGGTACATGACAAATTGGGGAAGTTACGATGAATAGATGAGTGGTCTAACTAGATAGTACAACAGGTTGTATTACTATGGTAAAAGTTATAGGTAGTATGCTAATGACAGATTTGTGACAACAGTATAATAGTTCAACTTAATTACATTCTTGTTTTATAATCATTATTTTTTACCATGCGTTCCATTTATTTTAAATAATTCTTTAAAATGATCAGTAATGGTTTTATAGCACTTGTATTATACTATGCAAGGGATCATAAAAATAATTATATAAAAGTATAACTAAAATTAAAAAAACACTGGTATGTTATATATTATATATGTCTTTGTAATAATTATAACTAACAATACTTAATTACTTTGAATTAAACTTAAAGTTATCTTTGTTCTGTGCCACCCAAGTCGCAAATGAAGGCATATTTGGATCAAGTTCTCTGGTTAGACCAATATCTCGATCTGGAGACCCTTTGGCGTAAAACTCAAACATAACTGCAAGATCGTCTGCTCCTGGAAAGCCTAGCTTCCCGTAGGCTTCCGTCTCGATTTGGTTAACAAAGATTTTATTCCCAGTGGCGTCCGAAATTATTTTGAAGTATTCTGCCATGGTCATCTTGTCACTGGTGAGACCGATTGTCTTTCCCTGGTATTTATCAGGATGCTTAAATATGGTGGCAATGGCAGGACCTGCTGCAGCTACAGGCACACAGTCCACACCTCCCTCCATGCAAGAGGTGACTTCGTAATCGTAATCTTTATCACCCGAGTATTTTTGATATCCGAGGAAAGCCATGGCATCCAAGAAGTTCTCGTTGTACATTGAGTATCGAACAATGGTGTATGGAACACCCGAAGCTTTCAAGTACTCTTCTACTTCTCCTTTGCCATCAAAGTGACGGCACTGCTTTCCAATGATGTCTTTGACATTCTCCAAACCACTGTAAACGACGTGCTTCACGTTGGCCTTTTTGCATGCATCGATTGCGTTCCTGCCCTGTTTGGCTTCCCGACCCATATCCATGTGCTCCCAGAAGTTGGTTACCACAAAGACGCCATGTGAACCTGCCACAGCTGTTTCCAAAGAGCCAGGATCGTCCATTGCCCCGTGAACAACTTCGACTCCCTTTTCTTTCAGCTTTTGTGCCTTGTCTCCTGCTGGATTTCGCGACACGGCTCTAACACGAAAGAAGTCCTTTGCCTTCAGCAGAGTATCTACTATTGACCCTCCTTGTGCACCGGTTGCACCGAAAACAGTAATCAATTTGGCCATTTTAGAATTATGTTATTCAGTGTCAGCTGTAAGTACTGTTTTAATATTGTAATCTCTTTCTATTTAGTCTACCTTCGCTGTTAAAAAGTTTAATTATATTGTTCAGCGCATATGCTTTTTATATTGCATTGTTTGCTGAGTCTGCCATTGAGCCACACCCCCGTACTAATTTACATGCAATTCCATGCTGCTGATGGTTGACGTCACTGACCATGCACGTACATATGCAGCAGTATTTGCTTGCTTCGTTATTAACATGCACTGGTATTTATCTGTACTATGATACGTTACAGTCCGTACTGCATGAGCTGCTGGGGTAGATTCCAGTACTATAGATGTATAGTACAACTCCCAAACTGATTATATATTATAATGGCTACTGTACTAGTACTGTTCCTATCATAATAGTATTGATTTTTTTTTTCACTGTATGCATGGCCTCTTAAGCGTTTGTTCCTTCAATGATTTCTGCATGTGATTTTAGTGATTTGTTGCCATCAGCTATAGACGATACCAATTTGTTGCTTCACTGAGTGGTTAAACATTTCGTGCATGACTGATTCAGTTTAATTATAATTATATGTGCAATTAAATTTGTATTATTTTGTGTGTAATTGTGTCAGGCCTTTAGACATGCGTGCTACAATATCCTGCTGGTGGTATGCACTGATTCACGTTACTAACTCAAACATTAATTGTGGAGAAAACACATCAAAGAGCACCAGCTACGAGGCAATAAGGGAGGGGGAGGGAAGTCAGAAGTGGTACAATGATTCAGAATCAGTCTCCAAACCGATTAATTATCCTTTGTGAATTTAGCTTTAAACTATATGCATCTCATGCCGAATGCCATTCCGGCAAACCATAATAGTTTTACAATATATTTATCATAGTTATAGGTCAGTACCATGGCTAAATTTTCGTCAGCTAAAAATTAGCCAATTTGTCAAAAAAAAAAGGTGTGAATCTAAAAGATTTTAGTCAGTTAATGACAAAAATTTGGAAACCAAAATTTATAGCAATACAATAGTGAAACTGTATTAGTATATACCATCGATTGCAACAAACAATTCCTTCCTTTTATGAATAGGCAACAATTTATAGCTTTTTTTCCCAAGTTACATCATCCATGCGACTTGAGTATTTGCTTAATTATTTTATGCTTATGTCGGCAGTGATTCAGTAATGTACCAGCTGTATTATATTACACACATGTACATAAACTCTCTTTATACTGGTATATATTTCTGATCAGTGGTTGTCAGAGCATGTGGCGGTATATAGATTAGTTTTATATAGCGTTTACTATTACAGGCCTTGCAGCAGCTGGTCAGCATAGAGAATTAATATTTAACACTATGTATTCAGTGGTCTAGTTATGCAATATTACTTGTCATGAAGGTATAAAGCATCCTGAGGCATGACTTGAGGGTGTTTAGTGTCTTCAACTTATAATAACAGTCCTTGAGGGATTCATCAGGAGTGTGTACATATGGTATATTGTATACATAGGTATATGGATAATTTTATTATTTTTTTTTTAAGTTTTTATATACCACATGCATTATGCATATGGCACTATATGTACTGCATATTGTATACATGCCATACATATAATCAATATAGCTATAAAGGCGGTCACAGTGTTAATTCTTATCATAATGTATAATAAGGCTTGCCTGCATGTCCGATGGTTCGTGCAAGTTGACGTACCGGACCATGACCTCTGATGTCACTAATCATGCCCGTACATCGTATTCAGTATTGCAGTAGCTGGCTCATGACTAATGATATGCCAAAAGGTGCATATCAGGGTTAATTAATGTCTAATGAATCCTTTCAATTTATATACACAGACCATTGTATTTAATTAATTTAAATTATACTATTACGGTAAACTGAATTTACTATAGTATAGGCTGATCTTATAGTATATAGCGGCCCGTTAATGCTCAGCCTCAGAGCATAGATAATAGATTAACGCTTACGCTGTGGGATTGGAAACTCTCCTTTCGCGGAAGTTGGTACTTTTAAATTTTTAAACACTGATAAGACTGGTTTGTTTATGCAGCTGCAATATTTTTGTATTGTAGATATCAGGACATTTTTCGCGGACTACCAACTCTGAATTCCTACTCTTATACATTGTGTAATTTCAGAGTTTCCAATCCCCCTTTGTAATCTAATATCTATGCTCAGAGCCAGTGACCACCAAGTCTGTAATGCCATCCATGTAGCCCAATCAATGGCAGTATAGCTCACATGATCTGATGTGATCTGTATCGCCTTATTCATTCTATAGTTAACAGTATGGACATTCAATAGCTGCATGGAGTGTGATCAGTGCATGGTGTCTGCATAATTGGCCTATGCTAGTTCAATGGGACCATTACTACTGATGTGGGTTACTGCCACGTATAGCGTACTTGCATCATCAGTACGTCTATATCCAACAGTGTCAGTTCATAATCAATTAAACAATGAGGCGGTCTATAATCATGAGTCCAACCACAATGCTGTGTATTTGTGCATGTACTAAATCAAACGCTTCATTTGGACCTATCCGGTATTACATTATATTGCATTAGGTTAAAGTCGGACACCTTATATAACAGCCTTAGGGTGAAGCCGGCCCTCACCGAGACACCAACCATATGATATGATATTGTCTTGTGAGAGCCGTCACTACTAGTTTTGTACTCCCAGTGATTATTACATATAACCGCCTTTAAAAGGCTGCACGTAATACTTCAGGCATACAATATACTTGTCCATGCATGCCTCAGGCCTCGGCCATATCATCATGTGCATGCCTGAAAGCATGACTGGTCTAAACAGATTAAATTAAAGCAGTAGCAGCAAGGACATGTACACACGGCCTCAGACGGTACGTCATCAGTCATGCAAATCGATCCGTCTTGTGCAGAAAACCACAAAAAAAATCACAAGCCATAGATAATCTCATGCACGCGTGTGGAATAGTTTATATCAATTAACCCCGTTTCCTGGAATGTAAAGAATGCATTTAATTAGTCTTCACAGAAAGATCCTTCAATGAAGCACTGAGGGAGAAGTGGGAGGTCATGAAAAGTCAGTATATAACTAGCCAACTCGAGCCACCACTGACCCTATAGTCTTAAGGTGGAAAAGCATGCAATTTAGATCCAGAAAATCAAAATTTCACAATCGACTGTCAAAAGTATTTCTGGGAGTCCAACAAAGTGAGGGCAGATAGTAAACTGATATTTCTATGATTTAGTAGTAGACTATATTAAATGAACCCAATTAATGCAAACACTTTTATATAACTAGATCTTGTCCAGTACGTAGTGAATTAGTTATTCATTGCGTATAGATCTAACATGGTAGAAGTGGCTGTGTTGTCTTGGTTAACTCCGCAGTAGACCTAGTTTGTTTGGTGTTCAGTGTATACCACCTATATTAAGGCTTATTTGCAGAAGCCGCCAAACTACTAAAGATAGGGGAATGAATGATCTAAGAAATATGCATTGTTGCCCTCAGCATAATGAGACTGACCTATATAGTCCTTTCTTACGTAACTATATACTATAAAGATTACAGCCGCTAACTATATAATTACATTATGGTGCTAATTAAGGTCATAAGCTATACAAAAACATTATTATCACTGAGCTGCAGCATGAACTGTGACATCACTACTCATGTCCCCCCCTAGGCTAGACTGACATTGTGTGTGATGTGTGTGTATCTATTAATTTAACACCACAATTAATTATAGTTGATCATGCCTTCTTGTATGTTTTGGTTGGTTTTCTTTAACTTATCATAGACATGTTATAATCACATTAAAAGTAACTAATAGAACTATCTAATTATAAATTTAAACCACAATGTTTCCGTAGACAGTGGCTATATGGAAGAACTATAGGTCAGTACATACATTTAAAAAAAGGTGGAGCTGTGTGTCAGGGAGGGGCTCAGTTTCTCACGGCTCCTCAGGGAATTTCTTGGGAAAGTTGACAGCATTGAAAGTAGCCATTGATCTGTATCGAATCTGCACATCACTAGCGTCTCCAAACGTTTCACCCAGCTGCTCGATAAGGGCCTCACTGGACGGGCCAAGGCTCTCCATGATGGTGGCAATCTTGGGACACTTCTGACCAACTCTATTCAAAAGAGTTGCCATATCACCCCAAGCTCCTTGGAACCAGACGGTGCTCTCAGCCGTGTTGGCCGGGGGTACTGGTGGACCACCAGGGGATGTAATCATGGCTGTGAAATCCTCAGGAGTCGACCCAGCCTCTGTTTCTGTGTATGATTTCTTACATATCTCATATATTCCATTCAAGCCCAGCACGACTTTTGCAACTGAAGTAAGAATTTTGGATTTAGCTGGTACCTCTACTTCTTTCAATAGCACCACACTATTCCCGATTGCATTGGTGTGACTTGCAAGCAAAATTAGCTTTTTCTTCCAATCCTTTTGATCCCATTGACTTAGTCTATAAAAGGTATTAAAAGGTATGCAATTAATTAAAATATTTGTTTGTTTTCTTACTTTTTGGCCATCTTTTCCTGAGCCCCACCCAATAATTTTGTTTAGCTTTAGGGTGTGGCTCAGTTATTGGGTGGGGCTAGTATAGTACTGCATGCTGCACGTGTACACTATTAATTAACCACGTGGCTGCTGTAGAAATAGTTTTATGGAGTTTAGAGTGCCTTTTGAACTATCTGCACTAGAGTTGTGAGCATATAGTCTCGAGTGAGTTTATGCTTCTCATTTTATTGTAATGATTGTCATTAATTTATAAACATTGATGCTATTTTTAGGATAGGCTCATCAGACCCGCCCCCTTTTCTTGCAGACAATTATTTTTGAGGTAATAATAGATATTACTAAATTATGCTACTCTGTAGAACTATATAGTGTATATTTAAGTATGCTCACGAATTATATACTCACATACAAATACATTGTTAATAACAGGATAAAATAATGCCCTCGAAGCAAGGGTTTATAGCTAAATTTTTAACGAGGCTATTAGATGTATTTGCTAAATTGATTTTCACACCAATATGGAGTAATTCAACCACTATACATTGTCATATAGTATATGTGTGACTCCGCCCACCATGTTACATATATAAATATACTATAGACATGTGGTTCAGGCGTGGACTTTTCAAAGTACTTAAGTATAATTATTTCAAGTACATAGGTTCACACAAGAAGTACAAGTACTTTCTTTCCTACTCACAAGAGACTTAAGTATCTCCTCAAGTACATGTACTTAAGTACGTTTTAAATACTTTAATAAATAGAACTCTATGGTTAGTATTAGTTGCCAATGCTTCTTAAAAGTCAGCTGTTTACAATGAATAGCATAGAGAATATACGTTTTGTGTTGTCAACACTTGATCAAGTTACAATGTACTGTATATCACTAAGTTCATGAACTTAATGCACTAATAAGTACTTTAAAGCACTTCAAATACATATGAAGTACAAGGCATAGAGCCTCAGTACAAGTACAAGAACATATAAATGTCAGAAAAAAAGTATTTAAGTACATTGCAAGTACTTGAAGATACTGTACTTAGTACAAATACCAATGTACTTGAACCCATGCCTGTAATTGCTTCCTATAGCTTGGTCAATCTATATTATCAGATATCGTGGCTTGATCCATAGTAGGTACTTAGTCTAAATACTTTTATCAAATACTCCATCTATAGTGGGTATCTTATTTTATGTTTTATCAAATACTGTGGCTCGATTTGTGGTAGCCTACTTTTATACTTATAAAAACTAAGGAAACCTTAAAATACCTTACAAAGCTGTATTGCCGGCAAAACATTTTTACCGGTCAACTCCCATCAATTTTCTCTGACCAATCAGATATCTTTCCTGTGTAAAACCACAAAGGATCTAGGAGACAATTTGTTTTGTCTTGTCATTGCATAAAGAGCTATTGAAAAATTGATGCAGACAGGGATCAGTTAGACCAGTGGGAATATTTGTACTGGTCAATATGGTCTCCAAGCATATCCTGGAAGAGGTTGTAGGTATATATAAATTCATATCTAATAATTTATACCTCTGTTCTTCCTTTTTCGTAGACAATATTTTTGAATAATGACAATCCATTTCTATCAGATGAAGAAGGTGTCACCAGTGATGAAGATGATTGCTGTGTAAGTATATTGTAGGTAAAAGATGCCTTTGAAACAATCTTTAATGACCAGAACTGTATAGGAGTTAGCCTCAGCCTTTTATGGACAAAATGATATGCTTCATACTTTTGTAAAGGCCAATTTACTTACATGGGACAACATTTTATGTTACTTGTAACATTGAGTAACATTGTGTCCTTCAACAACGGTATGTTGTTCAACGCATGTTATTGTATATTATTTTAATATGGAAAGGGGGTGGGGATGGGGGGGGAGGGGTGGAGGAGAAACTCTCTGTGTTCAAGATTACTGTTCCAAAATAGACTCAGGTCCAACTACAAGTAACACTTAGTTCTTAATATTCTTTCACAGTATACTGAACCGGTTAAAGCAACATCCTGTTTCATTCATAATGATTTGAAGGGAGTCCGTAAGGGTGGTCCACTCATGGACAATAAAGACACCTACGAGTCTTCTTCATCAGTGGGCGGGGCCTCTGGAGGGGGTAGTGGTGCTTCAAAGTCCAAAGGTGGAGCAGAAGCGAAGCAGGGACCTGAAAAAAGGGTATGAGTATCAGCAAATAAATATAATAATTCGTTATAAAATTTATTAATTGAAAATAGGAATGCCCACACTGTTCAAGAGATGTAAAGAAGCTGTACATGCTGAATTGGTTTCGCTGTGACTGTGGGATGTATCGTGAGCGATGGGCGTGTGAAAGGTGTGCCTTTAGGAGCACTTGTAAGGGATGTATGGCTCCAAGGAAGGCAGAATTTAAAGTGGACAATGACAAGAAGGAGGAAAGAAAGGAAGATAAAAAATGTTCGTTGGCCTGGAAAAGTGGTGATGTATGGGTATGATATGAAACCAGTCGATAATTGTAGTTATGAGCAACAACAGTACAATACAATCAGCTATTTTAATCAGCATTTTAATCATAGGGTCATCCCCTTTTGTATCATGAATCACAGGCCAATTTTTTTTTTACACATTGTTTTTGTTTGTACTTGCATATTCGTATGGAACATATGTACCCTCCTGTTAGAGCTTCTTCAAAAGCACATATAAATTATATAATTGGACGTATATCTTCTACATTGTGATTATGTCTATTTTACTTTAATTGGTAATTCACTAATAATGATTTTAACCCACTAATGAATGACATGAGCTACAAATAACAAAAATGATATTGAAAAAAAATAATACTGCCAAAACTACAATTGATAATATTGCTGATAATAATTATGATTGAATTGTAGACAGACGCACGTATAGTTATTAAATTGTTTACTGTTACATTTTACTATCTAGCAGCCATTATGTCTCTCAGTCTTTTCCAACTGCTTTAGGTGATAAAGTATCCGATTGATCTTCACCATTACTGTCAGTATCACTGGAAAACTCGGAGTTGGTCTTCCAGTCATCGGGATACACGAACTTGTAAGCCACTATTTCGAATTCAGTGTCGACGCCACCACACTCCAGATTAACACGATGCACGGTTGGTATCTGGTTCTCTCTATCACTCTCTCTAGCTTGAGCTGTATCAGCTGTCTCTGATGACTCTTGTTGCTTATGGCTGCCATCATCATCCTCTCCCCCTTCACTAATCATTACGACCGTTTCCTGTTCATCCGTCTCTTCCTCTAAGATATCTTTAGATGGCGACCGTACCGGCGTAACTGGCACTAGAGGAACCTGCTCTGTTGTATTGCGTACTGTAACAGGATCGAGTTCCTGAGGCCATGAGAGATCTTTCTTTGATACTCGGATTTTAAAATTCATCGGTACAGAACTGAAAAAGCAATTTCAGAAATTTTTTAAATTTTATACGATTTTTCCCGCACCCCTCCCTTGAAGCTTACTTTGGTGGAATTATTGGTTCAAACTGTTTTATAGCAAAACATGATTTACTTGACTCCTTCTCCATCTGTAGACCGTTGAATTCCCTTCTTGTGCTTTTCCCGGCTATTTGTACGGGTCGCATCAACACAAGGACACACCCATCCTCTAAACATGACTCATCACTGATAGTGTGGAGAAAAAGGTTTACTATGGGAACATGGAGGATGGGGGGGGAAGGGGAGGGGCAAGGAAAAAGGAGAACAAAGGGAGTGAGACACGTGTTAAACATAATTATGATTGAATACTGGCAATAAGTTATTGTACCGATTGTTGATTGCTCTTCATTCATTGGTCCAACCAGTATAAACGATGTCTTGGTTATTTTATACCTGATGGTGGGATCCACCCTTTCAACGTATTTCCATATCCTCTTGATGTGTTGACGAAACTAATTAATCAAATGGGCGTGAATAGTTAATTAAGTGGGCGGGAATAGTTAATTAGTTGGGCGAGAATAGTTAATTAATTGTGTGGGTAGCAATTGGGGTAATTAATTTTGTGGGCAAAACATTTACCTATTTGTAGTGACATACTAAACATAATATTCTGTTATTACTGTATTGTGTATTATAACTCACCTCAAACCTACACTTCTCGTGTGTAATGAGGAAGTTTTGAGGTATAGTGACAGTTAGATGTGAAGCATTGTTATCAACAATATCTACGAGGCGTTGAACCAGCTCTGTCCTTGACTGTTCTGACGTCATATCACCACCTGCACCAGCATCACTTTTACTATCACTAAATATCACATCTACAACCTAATGAACAGTATGTTTCTATTTTAAAAAAATGTGATTTTCCCCCCATTCATACCCGAGTGGTGAAGAGCCGTGAAAGTGCCAAGCTGAGTCCATTGTTATTGAATGAGATGACAATAGAACCTCCTTGTTTGTTAGCAAATGTTGAAAGGCCCATAATAGCACCTCTAATGGAATTGGGTACCTATAAGTATGGTAAAGAGCGAGGGAGCAGTAATAGGTTATTAGAGCTTTAATCTCGCTTAGAAATGAGCTTGCCTGAACAGTTTGCCTGCCTGTTTGCTCAAAACCTTTCTCCGGGGCTGTTTTGAAATTCCATTTTAAGTCATTTCTTGGTATGCCTATATACACACAATACCGTAATGAAGAAACGTATTACTGCACTATAACAATTAAAAAGAATCATAATGAGACAATTATGAATAATGTTACATGCACTTACCAACTTTCATATTACTGTGCCATCTCCTAAAGAATAGGTCAGTGCTAATTCGATCCTGTTCTGTCAGGCTCTGCATTCGTAAATCAATTTGAATGTCCTTGAAAACATTTCCGAGTCCAGCATTGGTTCGAAACAACTTCAAAACCATGAAATCGAGATCATTGGAAACCCTGGGTGATGTGAATGGCAAAAGCATATACCTTGCTAGGAACCCAGATACACGATTAGAAGAATAACGAAACCCAGACAGAAAGTATTTAGGCTGGATCCCAGACTGGAACGAGAATCTGGCCACGTTATTGGAGCCGAGTTCCATCGGATGTCCACTTGCACAGAACCAGAACCCCCACAGTATACAGCACAGGATAATACCAATTAGAACCACATCAGCTATTCTAATGTAGAACAGCAACTTTAAAGTCGTATAAACGCAAACCACATTGTTGTTTGGCAATGGCCAGTAAACATCGTCAGTAGTGAAGGATCCATTAGACGCTGCCCCACCTGGACACGGAAAATAGACATTGAAGTTGGTGAAATAGAAGATGGCGATTACTAGCGAGACCAAGGCTACTATAACTTGAAGAAGCAGTTTGCCGATGTACAGCCAAAATATCGAGTTTCGTTCGTACGTGGTGAATGAGCTTTCCAGTTGACGTACTAAATCAAAGTTTTGTTTGGGGTATTTTCCGGTTTCTTCTTGCTTGAATTGCTCCAGGTTCTTGACCACTGAGAAGAAGTAATCAAATTGCCCTCCGTAAGTTGCCAGCCACAGGAAATGCGGAATCGCAATGACAAGGCCGTGGATGAAAATAAACGCAGGGATATATTCTGTAACGGGCAATCTACCAGCACAGTAGGTATTGATGTAGTCACGGTCCCCATCATCGAGTTGTGCATTAGCGCCCGCGGGTAAGACGCATGAAACTCCAGATCCCCGTATAAACTCGGTCAGTGCATCGACTGCAGATAAAGCCACGATAATGGAGACCAGGTAGAGAATTACCGAGTCCCAGAAGAACTCCCTAGGCTTTAAACTATCTCCGTCTGTACCCCCACCTTCCGTTAACCGGTTTGGATCTGTAGCTCCTCCATCTCCGAGGGCCATTTTATTTTTTTTTCTTTTGTGTGGTTTGATAACTTTTAATAACTTGACTTATTGATACACACAGAACCAGAAATGAAATGCATGCAGCCTTGCTTTTATTCGTGCTAGAGTACAGGACAACAACTTAGTGATAATTAAAAAATTTAAAAAAAAAAGAAAAAAAAAATCCCACTTCTCAGTCGTTATCGACCGAAGCCTAAGTGGGTGTCGTATGTGTGGGGGTGTATCCGCAAGAGCACCCAATAATGATCCAACGATCACATCAAATAACTCAAAGAGATACGGAGGTCGTCGTGTTGGATACAGGCTGGTTACTTCGACCACTATACTC
>JAYJLX010080473.1:0-24759 GCA_036873525.1 Chalinula nematifera
GTACAATTGGAGTTGAAAACATATTTTGAATAAACTAAAACACACTTTAACATCAATGAGCCATGAGGAACAAAGTTGTGTTCCAATTCATAGCTGAGGTATTTGTAGTGTCATTGATCAATAAACTCAGTAATGTCTGTAATGCCACTGCAATTAAAGCTATAGACAGTCCAATCCATAATCGAGATAGTAAATTAGGAATATAATGCAGGAGAACTCTTCTTGAACAACGAAACAATGGAATACCTATCAACACTGTAATTAAGGTAAGGTGCTGTGGATTTAGGTATGCTATAAAAAATGAAATAAAAGGTGGACAGCTATTGTATTTCAATAAGTACTGAGATAAAGAAATTCCATCACCCAACAAGAAGAACCCGAACCATTAATGATGCCATTAACAACAGTAGTCTGAAGAATGTCTTAACATCCTCTACTTGTTCGTATGTGAATGGTCCACCATATTTGTCTTCACCCAAATCAATACGAGAAGGTATGTCATTTTCCCAGAATGATAAAGCACTACGTCTTGCAGGATATTTATGGTGATACGAATATTTTAAAGTTTGATACAATAGTTTCAAAGAGTTTCTGGACATTTGCTCAGCAGGAAGGAATCCTCCTGACCACACAATAAGCAAACCATCGAAGATTACAAGTATCTGAAACACAGCAATAACTATAACTGTAAGACGAATTGTTGTATCATAAGGTCGATGCACATGACTAGCAAGGATTACGTGTCTTGTATCAGTTAAAGATATAGACATGGTTATGCCAGTAAACAGATAAAATATCACTAATGGGCAAACATGAGTACACCAGAAATACCAGTGTATGAATGAACTAAGCTGCTCTGAAGAGGCATCCATCAACTGATCCATACCAAACTGTATAGTATTAGCCTCACACATACTTAGCCCTATTAGACCAGGAATAAGAAGAGCTGAGAAAGAACCAACCAGCAATACAGTACGTTCTTTTTGTAGGCTGTCATGGTAAACTTCCATAAGACCACCACCAGCTATACCTATTGAACTCAGCAACAAAGGAATAAAAGACAATTTGACTATTTTGAAAGTTATTGGAATGAACTTCAGTTAACCATCCACACAATGGATAGAAGAATTATTTATAACTAAACCAATCGCAACAGCATGAGATCCCTTATTATCACCAAGACTTGATAACAATCCATATGCTGAATTAGAGAACATATATTTACATGCACAACCAAACAAAGCAGCAAAAGAATCCGCATCATACATGTATGCCCAGAAAATTAGTCACACAATAATTATACAGTACACAAAAAGCTACCAAAAACTTATTTATATTCTGTCTATCTCAGTTACCGTATTTCCTCTAAAAATTCTTGCCTCTAATTTCAAAATTAAATAATTATTTGGCTGAAAATGTCTTCAGAAGCACTCTAAAATTTCGTTTTAAAATTATTGCTGCTGTACCTTTTGATTTTTGCTTCGTGAGAAAGAAACCCAGAAAAACTACAACAGCCAGGTAACTTTTTAACTCTGTTACTTCCCCACACTTTTATATAAGCCTCTAATTTCGTCAAAAATAGTCACATGCAGCTAGAATTCTTCATTTTACCTCTAAATATTTGTTTTAAAATTACTTGTCCAAAATTTAATAGGACGAATTTTTAGAGGAATTACGGTAATGTAAACATTACATAAATGCAATGCCCTCCACATTGTTACTAAAACTTTATATAATAACAGTACACAATACGACATTCACATACACTACATACAATACTGTAATACTATACTGCATTGATTAAATACCTTCGGCCTTTTAAGGGAGAGTCTCCAAGCCAGGCATTTATTTAAGACAGGCACTTGTAAGATAGGCGCTTGTCTGAGTTCTGCATTTATTCCCTTCAATATCTAACTCTTCTCAAGTTTCACCACTATTATCACTTTTGTACGCAATGCACATGTAGCATAAAGGGGTATGCCACATTCTAATGTTTATTTGAACCCAGGGATTCATTATGACTAATATAGTGTCCTTCTACACCTCATATTAGTTATCCAAACATCTATCCCCATTATTCTCTCCCTTGATTGATTCCTACATTAAGGGGTGAATTTATCAAGTCTGTCACATTACAAGATGAAATCCTTATCTCCTTTAACGTTGTTTCACTATTCACGAATGTTCCTACCAGTCTAGCTCTGAAGGTGGCTGAGGATTACCTGAGGAACAAAGATACTTTACCTCATCGCACAGGTCTGTCTGTGGAGGATATCATCTGTCTCTTAGGTTTGTGTTTGGATGCCATATTCCTTCAGTTCAGAGGCAAGTTCTGCCGCCAGATCCATGGAACAGCCATGGGGTCTCCCATGTCTATGGTTGGTGCCAACATGGTGATGGAAGAGGTTGAAAAGAGAGCCTTACAATCCTCCAATATTCTGGAAACGGTACGTCGATGACACCATCACCATTCTAAAACCCTGTGATATTGAGTCTCTTTCTGAGCATTTGAACACCATTGCTCCTCCTATTTTTTTCTCCAATGAGGTTGACAACAACAGATTAATACCATTCCTGGATGTCCTTGTAGAGGAAGGTTTCATCACCACTTCAGTCTATTGAAAGAAGACCCATACGGATCGTTATCTGCATTTCTCCTCCTACCACCCTACTTGTCAGTCTTCGGTTGTACGTACCTTGTTTCATCGTGCAAGTACTGTGTCCTCCTCTGGTGCTCAAAGAGTAAAAGAAGAGAAACATTTAGTGGACACTCTTAGAAGAAATGGTTACCATAACAAGTATATCGTGAGACACCAATTGCCAAGAATGAAAGATCCCGAGGCTGTCACTCATCAACTGGATGCAAATGCATCCATTCCATATAATAATTCAAGAAATATTTGATTCCTTAAAGAGGTTGCTGCATGAGGTGAAGATCAAAACCATCTTTAAACCCACAGGGTCCTTACGCATATCTACTCTCCCAGACTCCCACCCAAATAATCCCATCCCCCAAATCCTGAAATCCGGAGTTGTATATAGATCAATTGCAAGGACTGTCCTAAGTCTTATGTTGGTCAGACAATTCGGACACTCAGTATTCGGTTAAGGAACACCAGAGGGCAGGCAGTCAAGACCGGTAATATGGCTGCAAGTGCCCTTTCTGAACATGCTTGGACTGCTAACAACCATATTGACTAGGATATACTGGCTCAGCACTCAAGCCTCCATCAGTTATGCTCCTTGGAGTCCTGGTACACACAACATCTACCTAATCTCCTCAATCGAGACAAAAGGACACTGCTTGAGCTCTATTGTTCTATGCCTGCAAACTGACAACATGCTCCTGTATGAAGTTGAACTGACATTTGACATGTATTGTATGTAAACTGTCTGTTTTGTTGTTGTTGTACAGTATATAGCTGTCTGTTTGTTATTATTGTTTATTGCCACTGAAAAAGGTCATTTGGAATGACCGAAACATTTGGCCTTGTTTTACTGAAAATAATGTTTTAATTGGTGAACATAATTTACCATAAGATGAATAATAGTCCCAATTACAAAGGAATCTACATGCAGTTATTCATTCCTATCACAATCTGTAGACTGTACTCCTCTTTTGCCAGGGATACGATCGGTGAAATACAGTGCAAATCTATTTTCATGTCAGTCATCGTAGTAATAAAACACAAAGTCTAACATACATGTATGCAATCATGCACGTACTCTTGACATTGGTTAAAAAAAATATGAACAAATGTACATGTAGAAAATAGGATTTGAACAAATTAACTCTCCAACAAAATTACAATGCAAACAGCACAAACAAAATACACTTGTCATGAACCTACAGCTTGTATGCTTGTATTTCCATTTGTAATGCACAATTAATACATGACAAAATTTTCAGGATTACATGTTAATAATGTAGAGATGGAACAAAGGTCAATTTACCCTAATCAAAGCCTTGTTGTATACAGATGCAGTAATACATGTAGCAATAGCAATACACTGAATGTAATAGTATTACATATAACTATGAAGTAAGTTCAAACAATACAATGATAACAAATACAATTCTAAAATATTAAACAATATAATAGTTGAAAAGCTCTATTACAAAAATTAATATTAAACAATACAATAGCTGAAAATTTCTACAAAAAATAGGTTAATTACAATAAAAGTAATTGAACCCAGGCCTGTCACATACAACTAACTTATGGCAGAATTTTAGGAACCCTTTACTATAATAAAATCTTCATCACCAAATTTAAATCTTCCAGACTATTTTGACATTAACACAATGGCTACCATATATAAACTAATAACTCTACCACTTCTCTATTAGAAATTATTAACTTTACATGGCAGACATAAACAAATGCATATACTAGTGGCATACACAAGATAAAGCCTTCTCTCCAGCATGTTAGGCCTTCAATGCCACTTACATGTATCTATGACACAGTCTTCAAATGTTTCGTTCACCATTTAGTGAAAACATCATCATTTTTCTCCACTTGGGAGGTGGACGTTAATTAGAACGTGTGATGCATAATAAAGCTATTTTCGGTCAAAACACATCAGTGTAAATGTATTGCAATTAATGCAAAAACCAATTGGTTGACTCATTGTCATGAACAAAGCCTCTAGTTAGAAAAATAGAAACCAGTGTCAATCATCTGTAGTCTCTCAGCTACTTCGGCTCTGCTACACTTACCAGATCTAGGAAAAACATTCTCCCTTTTAAGACAGGTTCATAAATCACAATACTACATTTGCTAGCTGACCATTTACATACACTGAGTTGAATTTGACCTTTCAATGCCAAGTAAAAATCAAAATAGACTTCTGTAAAGAAATTTTGAAGCAGTAAAATGTCGAATTTTAGTCCATGAGAAGTGAAAAGTTAATTTTCAACACATGGGCGTGGCTACAATAAAGTGTAACACGCACTTTAAAGAAGATGGTGTGTACAGTTAAACACAAATTTTATTTTCGGCCTTTTCAAGGAAGGTCAAAAAGGGTCTACTGGTCAAAAATTTCTACGTTTATGGTATTCCTGCATCAATGTAGCAATCGATCTAAGAAAATAAACCAAGTAATCTATCCTATATGACTATCAATCAAACAATAAGCCTCAAAAATTAAATCCACAATCAAACAACTAAGTATTACTAAAGTGGCAATACAGCGAATTGAAAAATAATTAATCAGTAAAATTAGTGATATTCACAAAATATTCATAGGCGTATATTTTACCCCACAAACGCTAGCAAAAGACGGACGACTCAAGTGACTTTCTTTTGGTACATTCATCTTGTTCAAGTTTACATCTACGTCAGAAATTTGAACCAAGATGTTACTTCCTTTACTTGAATCATCCCACCATACATAAAAGGTGTGGCTACTTGTGTGAGAACAAACCTTTTCACTTTTGTCTCTTCCCTGGTCTTCAAACATGGCCAAACAGGCCTCAACTAATTATAAACGACTGAGAACTGGTATGGTTGGTACACTATAAAAGAATAACAAAGTGAAAATATGAAAAAAAAATTTAAACTTTAGACAGCTGAGGCCAGCTGTACTACTTACCTCTAGTAACTCAGTGCTATTAATATGGCACAATGGCGAAAAGTACACACTACAGTAAGTACTCATCCACGTACTACAGGAAATCTGTTTTGGATTCTTTGCAGGCCTGTGTCAACGACAGTAATCAGAATCGCGGTGCATTACTCAAGGCATCTACAAGTACAATGTGTATGCTCAACAGCTCAAGGACAGGACACGAAAGGACAGCCAAGGTTGACGCCTGAGCGCACGTGGCACATGCATGCGCATGATCTATGATAATTATTATTATGACCACAAAATGCACACCAACATAATTCACTAATAATTAATTAAGTTTATTAATAGTGTTATTTTTTTTTTTTTTATGTCATAACCACTTCAACATGATGCGATGCTAAATGATGTACACCATTAAAGTTCACACAAACATCAGTTTTTTAATAGGTAATAAAAAAAAACAATGACTGCTGATACACATGTATGTAATGGTCGAGTTAAGGTACAGCGAAGATTATTGGATCTCAGTGGCTGACATATAAACAGCAACAGCTGCAGCAACTACAAAACGAGACACCAATAAAATTCTGATAAGCGGATACGTAATGTCAATCATACCTTCTTCTACACATGTTAGATTGCATAGTAAATCTATACGATATTATGGGTAGCATGTACTTACATAATACCGTATAGTAAATCTATACGGCATTATGGGTAGCATGTACTTACATAATACAAGGATATGACCACTAGCAATAATAATTATTCAATAATAGATGCATCCATATTATAATTCTTAGGTATGTATGTCACTTAAGCCTAGTTCACAATATGACGCTAGAACGTTACGCAAGACGCTGGAATAGAAATTTGTTCTAATCTGCCGTCTCGTCTGCGTCAAGATTACGTAAAATATCCGGAAATTTCCAGTGCGTGCAATATTGTGAACTAGGCTTTATACTCTGTGTTTCACCGTAGGCACAATATATACATGTACATACATGTATATATAATATTTATTCAACACTATAATGTGTTCCATAAAATGTACAGTATGCATAACAATGTATGTAATTAGCCTTTACCTATAGCAATGAAGACTATAAATATAGAAATACAACACCATATATGGCCATCATTACAGTTCAAAGCAGCTGTATAAAGTAAATCATAATTATACTGCATAGAATAATATCAGATCACGTACTTTCACTGTCTTCATGTTGTATTTGTTGCAGGTTCCTCTCATTATACATTGAGGCAGACTGAGGCGTAATCATCGGGGAACAGACATTTGCTAAGCAATAGAGCAAATTAAACAATAGTCATTAAAATGTTATTTCTATTGTAAACCAGACTCCAAGAGAGTACTGGGGACATGCAATACAACACAACTACCTGTAACAACACACTACATACTGTACACAGTGCGTTACAATCAGATTACTCCATGGAAAAAGTATAAAGCCTACATGTAGTTTACAATATGACGCTAGAACGTTATGCAAGATGCTGGAATAGAAATCTGTTCTAATCTGCCGTCTCCTACGTCAAGATTACGGAAAGTATTTGGAATTTCCAGTGCGTTCAATATTGTGAACTAGGCATCACACTACCATGGGAGGGAAAATCAATAAAATGGTTCAGAAATTGAACAATAGTGAAGCTAATGATGTATAGAATTAATAACCTAAATTAATTTAAAAAAATTATGATTCAATTTCGTTGCAATAGCTGTAATTGTATCGTAAGTTCTTACTCATTTCCTCATTGTTAAGGAAGTACAGTGTACCATGATTACAAATGTTCCACTGTCCCACAGGCTCACTCATACTGTATAAACTATAGACCATGTACTATAAGCCATGCGTCACTCACGCTGCATTGATGTAGTCATCATGGTTACAAGGCGATTATACTTCAGGTTACGCAATACTTGAACAAGATCATTCCATGTGACAGGGGGATCATTTGATTCCACCCATTCATTAATAATGTACTCCAATTTCATCTTGGCTGTTCTTCCAGTATCCGAGCGCAAAACCTCTCTATCATCATATGATATATTCATATTTCTACCAATATCATACCAATCCGCAGAATGAGATTGCAACAAGGAAAACACTTGATCTGCGGTTGGGGGTGTGGCTTTGAAAATACATAATTAGCAAACAATAAGAAAAATATTATAATTATTTACATGCATTTAATTTTATAACTTACAAGGATCTATTCGGAACGAAAGGTCACCAGTACGACTTCCTGATGCCATACCTACTGCAATAATGATGGTTATGCACATTCACTGTACTCATGCCATTTGTGTAGCCAACATACTATAATTGTATATTAGTTACATATAGTATGCTTTTGATTGTTACATGTAAAAGAATGCTTAATCTAAATGTATTGTACATGGGTTATAATTTGATGTATTTTTAACTTACATTCAGTGGGCGGGTCAACCTTAATCTCCTCACGGTCACTCTCGATTCCATGCAGTTTCAGTACCGGTAGATCCTCAGGGAGACACTCAACCTCTTTGGTATGTATCTTAAACTCACATTTACTTGGGACATCAGTCCAGTGCTTGAAAATGTCAGCAAATTCCTGTGATATCTGAAATACAATACTACATGCACTTGATTGGGAAATTTTAAGCTGTAAACATTTATTTTTTATACGGTATAGTTTTCTCCAGTCTATTTTTATATGAAAATGAAGCCATAATGAAACTTTCCCAATTTGCAATAATGAAAAGTAGAACTGGGAGCAAAACACTGACGAATGATCTAACGGATCATAAAAAGATTGCTAAAAAAAACAATCATAGTTTACACTTACAGATTTACAGCAGCTTACTGTTTTATGGAATAGAGTGCTGGTATGGTACAGTACTTGCTGTATTGTACTACCAATGAAATTCAATCACAGAATCTGTGTGTATCACACACATTAGCAATGAATGTATGCCAACAAAGCATGAAAGGGATTAAATAAAACGTCAGTCTCATTGCCTGTTGGACACAATTTTTTTTTTTTTGAAAATATTTAATGAGAGATAGTGAACAAACAGTAAAGTGAGGATATTTATTCTCTTCAATAGAGTTTACACAAATTAAGCCATTCGAAAGGCATTGAGTAAGTCGATATCGTGGATTCTGTGCTAATAATAAACTTGTGCATTTGTGTAGTACCTGTAACACGTCTAAATCAACTCTCCATCCATTACTGTACTTTATAATTCCGTTTTTTAGTACTGCATCTTCTGATAATGCTGGAGTCACTGTGAGCCGTTTTGATTCAGTAAACTTAAAACAGAACTCAAGTCTGTTTCTTCCCTTTATTATCTGACAACCGTAATGCCTCTCCATATACTATAATACATGAAATAGAAGATTATGTACATGTACATGTAGCTACCACATTATGTACTTGACAGATTGGGGTTACATGTATATTGGGGAAAACACTGTGGTTTGGGTGGGCTGATGGATTCTAAACCTGCGAACCTTTTCAAGGGCTAAGACTCGCTTTGATTCATACTGAGTAACCAGTAACTGCATAATCCAGGTATTTACTGACTCCCTGATATAATGTACCACTCCCATGTACAGTGAAGGTCCCCTAGATGCTAAGTATATATAACAATATATATAATTATACCCAGCTCTGAATTAAACTTCCAACCTCTCTTGCAGTTCACAATGCTCCAAAAAGAACCATGGTAAAGCTCTATTTCACCATAGCACTTTCCTACTTCGAAACATCCCTCATGAATCAGCACAAACCTGGCTTGATGGCTTGAATATTTCGCAAAACATAACTCAGTGACTTCATTTGGATCAGCAAAATGTCTTATCTTCATTGTAAATGGAAGTGCATTAGCTGTAGTTGGTGATGATGGTAGGGATATGGAGTATATGGCACTGCAGGGTTCCAACCCTTCTGGAAAATACACTGCCGACTGTGAAGAATTATCACAATCATGATTATATACTTGCACACTGGCAACAAATCTGTTAAATGGAGTAGATTGAGATGAAGACATTGAGTTAAAATTAATTCGTATTCCATATTCCCAGTGATCAACGAAAGGTGCCTGCACTGTCACTTCGGTGGACAAATCGGCAACAGGTTGTAAAGCACCTGATAATTGTAAGGAAGTATATTTCATAATTGAATGAAATTTTACTATTTATGTCATAAATAAATGTATCTGCATAGAGTTTGTTTATAAACAAATTTAAAGCTTAGTCATGTCATATAAATTAGGAAATACCTTTTTCAAATTCTTTATACATGTACAAGCCCTAAATGTAAATAAAATTACCTTCACAAAGATCACATTCAATTGACTACTATCACAAATATACAATGCAATACAACCATGTACACAATGATTCCAATTATTAATCACCAATACTTATCAAACAATGAGTTCACATGTACATGTACATATACATGTACATGTATATGTACATGAACATATACATGTACATATACATTTGCATATACATATACATGTACATATGCAAATAATTATTCATTATGCACCATCACATCCAAGCAGCTTTATGCCATGAACATACCCTGGCCTTTAGTAGTTGGAGACATTCCATTCTCCCACGAGTTACTCTGGCATCATCACTGGGTGGACTGGCTTGAATCATGTTTATTAATTGATCATGAGGAATCTATATACATGTATACAATGTGAACAAATGTGCATGGATGTATGCTTCTATGTAACAATACTACTAAAGTTGGTTATATTACTGTGAGTAATAAAAGCGTTTACTATGTACTGTTCACACATGTACATACCATGGAATCGGCATCATGACTAAGTAATACCTGGACCACTTCAACACATCCTTGCATACATGCTGTATATAAAGGGGTGTGGCCTTCCTATAGTGGATATAATACTAAATACATGTACATACACTATATTATTACTGAGCATACTGTATTCAGTGCATTGATATTAGCATTATAGCGAATAAGATACTCTGCAATGATACCATGTTGTACCACATGAAGCGGGGTGTTGCCATCCTGTGTAATAACAATACAGCATATCAATATGAACTATTATATAGAGTGTCCAGTCACCTTATCACTGGTATTGGGGTCAGTATTGTGCTGTAATAGGAGATCTGTCAATTCAGCAATATATTCAATATTTGAACTGGGCCAGTGAGTGGAATAGAATACAGTAGCTGCTATTGCATGCAATGGGGTTTGGCCGAGCTACATACAGTAATGAAACAATGGAAGATTCATTATGATGAATATAGGCACTATTAAACACTACTCACAGGTTAGTTTTCACTCGTCATTTGGCCTTGAAATATACCAACTCAAAACAGCAAGCAAGTAAGCATAATAACTACTGTACAGGTGAACCTTTGTGTTACGAGCACCTGATTATAAAATGCTCCGGGCACCCGATTATAAAGTGTTCCAATTTCAGAGGTGCATAAAAGTGTACTTTTGGGAACCCAAACAGTGTCCTCAATACAAAGTAGGCCTTATTTTAGAGCGTCCCGATAACAAAGGTTCCATTGTACTATAAATTATGTTCACCAGACAGTTTAATACCACAGGATATTTTATTATCCCATGTTACAAGGAGGTCATTCCGACTCCACCCTTTTATAGCAGGTTACAATGAGTATTTTAGCACCAGTTGCAAGACTATAGTACATATGCTATAAATTATTCCAAAATATGCAATATTTATGCATTTTCCGTGATAGATCAAGTTCAAATATGCTAAATTCAGCATAATGTGTATGCTAGTCTGGCAACATTGATCGACAGATTAAGTTTGTAAATTACGTTATATAATTTTCAATATAACAGATTGGACAATTTTTCCCAGTTTTAATTAACTAAAATAATAATGCTGTACCTAAAATATATACATAAAACTAACCTCATTGGTAATGTTTGGATTAGCAGCACCATGTTGTAATAGCTCCTTAGCTACCAATATGTGACCTTCCCTTACTGCTACATGTAGCGGTGATTGACCATCCTATTCATGAATACGTACATTAAAGAAACAAATCAAGAATCAATATACTATGCTTGACATGCGCAAACTCCTACTCTAGCTCTTGTATGCAAACTAAGGGAAACAGTCTCAGGTATTTGTTATAGCAACATAATCCAACATTTAATAGATTTAATAATTTTTTTTAGACATTTGATTGATTCAGTTTTTATTTCATAGCATCGAGCCCTCCACACTATTGCCTAAGAACCTTGAAAACATTCCCTAATTAGCAATAATTGGGTTAAAAATTGCCAAATAAGGCTCCATTTAGTCCATTCACTAGTTACACTAACTGTGTTACAGATATTGGGATCAGCATTGAGTTTCAATAGGGTCTTCACAACCTCAATGTTTCCCTTCTCAGCTGCTGTATACAGAGGGGTCTCACCAACCTGTAATTAATCATAAACCATAACACACACACACTAACAGTGACACACACACCAACAGTGACACACACACTAACAATGACACACACACTAATAGTGATACACACAGTGACACACACACACTAACAGTGACACACACACATCCTCACAGTGAGACTATTGACACGAGCTCCTGAAGATACTAATAGTTTAACTTCCTTAGCTGACACCCATCCAGCGGAATGGTACAGAGTAGTGTCCTGTTTAAGTATAGGCCTTTAATAATAATTATAATAGTGTATAATCTATGCTATGCTACCAATCCCATACCGGTATGATAATACAGTACTCAGTAACCTACCACATAATGTATTCCGGATGATACTGCTTCTGCTCGTGCTTCTGGCTGCTGTTCTTCTGTTAGGGAAGAGCATTCACCTTGATATACTCCTCGGATTACCTCATACTGATCACTAGCTTTATTTCCTTCTACAACTTCTTCTTCCTCATCATCAGATAGGTCTAGATCCTCGTATATCATGACTAGTAGTAGTAAAATAATGGGACCAGGGCAAGGCAGCTGGCAGCTAACTCCAACTGGCAGCTGTTGCCGAGCTACTGCGTGAGTGTGTGTGCTTCCACGTGTCAGCCCCTAGTCTACTACTGTACGCTGGATGGGAGGGGCTGACCATATGCAATAAGTAATAACCAGTAACACTTGGCTCTGTCAGGCATATTTTTTCTGTGCTGATGAAAGTAGTAATTAAGCTGCAGTAGAGTAAGGCTCCAGCCCCTGAGTAAAGTGTCTTTTTTTTGCATCATCCCCATTGTCAACCTCTAAACCAGTATTTCTCTGCTTCCTTTGGGCACAGCGTTAATCCATAGCTAGCTTTTGCAACTATTTATTGCTAAGCTAGCTGTATCACACTGGTTAATCATACTCATCATTATAAGTTGCAGATCGAAATTTTAAAAAAGCTTGACAGCTGGGGCCAAACAGTACATCATAAATTTGCTGGCCTTTGTATTAGATCTAGTATGTGGGTGGATAGCCTAATTGTGACTAACCAAGTTCTATAAAAGCCATCAAATTTTGCATGATTATAGTATAGTGTGTACTATACGGAAAATGAAGTGTACTGGACTACTAGTGGTTGCTTATATTACTATACTCAGCCCTGGGTACTCAACACCACTGGGTAAGAATAGAGTATAGTGTGCATATTATGTATGATAAATATTATGATATTATATCTATATTGGCAGCTGAGCAATGTGGTCTAGACAGATTTATGGACTTGTCATTGGTGAAGTTGAGAGGGAGTAAAATAGGATTGGGTGGACAAGGAACAAGAATAGACAATGAAATAAGAATAATCAATAGTATCCAGTTTACCTGCCCCACACAGATTGATAGCATCATACTAGGGATTGATATACGAGAACAAAGAAACAACAGAAATGCATATCCCGGTCTGCAGTTATGGAGACCCACTAATGATGGAGGAGATGATGATATTGAACTAGTTCCAGACAGTGAAAGGATAATAGTGTACACTCCAGCTAATGTCAGTAGTACTGGAATACATGAGTATCCCTTGGTACCTCCACTCAATGCTACCCCTGGAGACTACCTAGCTATATCACAACCAAAGAGTAAAGACAGTATTGTAAGGGTATATACTGTTGTTGGAGGATCAGAGAGTTCATATCGAATAAATATCGGGATTACATCAGCTGAATTAACTGAGGCTATGAATGAATTAGTCCTTATTTACCCTACTACAGGTAAACTATAATTATTTATCCTTTAATATAATCTATATTCTTTTGTATCTTTCTCTATATAGTCCATTCCACTTGTGTTATTTCATCTGTAAAGAAATCATTTGTGAGGAACCATTCATTACTTATTTCTAAAACAAGGGAAGTGAATGATCAGAGACAATTCCTTTATCCTGACATGAAGTTCATGTGTAACGGTACAATACATAAATGGATATATTCTGGTATTAGTGATCCATCTAAAACTGAACTACCAGAGCTTCAAGTATGGCGCCAAACCTCTGATGGTAATTATAATAAACGAGGTTCCAGTAAAGTGTCAGCAAGTGGGATTAACATTTCACTGAATGTATATGAATTGATTGTGGACCCTCCCATTGAATTCATGGAAGGAGATATATTTGGACTATACCAACCAAGGGTGGGGGATAGTGCCTTTAGAATATATGAACAAGTGAGAAGTGGTCCAAGTAACCTTCGTGTTATGGGTACATTTGACAATGCACTGGATGCCATTAATAATATCAATGCATTAGAAATAGCATGGAATGATTACCCTCTAGTTACATTGGAGATATCAGGTATAACACAATTTCATAGTTTTATTTAGCTTTAATATTTATCTGATATATAGCTCTCCACTCCACTAGTACAGCATCAAGCAATCTATTGAACAACACAACTAGTATCACCGAAGGTAAACTGCATGAACTGGTTTTATAGCATGTATGGTCACATTGCTATACTTGTTGTAATAGATGATGCTATGGTAGGAGTTCCAGAATCTATAGTTGTACCAGTGGTAGTAGGTATAGTGGTTATTGTGATTATTATTACAGTTATTATTATTATTGGAATATGGGGAATATTACTGAAAGACAGCAGTAATAAGGATAAGGAACAACAAGTACAACAGACAAGTAATGAGGACAGAACAAGTAAGCTATAAACAGCTTTTGCTTTGCTCAGTTAATCCCCTCCCTACTTTTGCTTCGTTATAGCTAACTCTGAGGGTTATGGCCATATTAACCCGCACCTCTACATGCCAGCATTAGTAGTTCGTGTAATGGCTATGGATAATGTATATGAAGACAGCAGTAATATTAATGGTGTAGGCAGCAATAATACAAATAGTACGGTTGAGTATTAGGAACATACTCCCGCAACTTACCAACGACCTGGCCAATTATTACTGTATAATTACATGCATTTATCATTATAATAAAACTTGTTCAATTAATTATTGTAAACTATATACTATGTGATTAGTTTTTTTTGTTAGTAGTATTTTATTGCTGTGTATAGGTTAAACTATGGGTTTTTTATCGTTTTGTTATGTTGTATATATATGTTACAATTCAGCGTAATGATTTTAATCAGTTTAAAATTTAGCCTATTTTATGGTGCATACAAGTATATATGGTCCAGTATGTGTAATTATATATCCGATACAACCTTACTCTAATAAGTGATTCTGAGCCTGCAACTTCAAACAACCCAGCATAGAACATAGAGCTATATATCAAAGTTATATTAGTAACAAAAGAATTTGTACATTTTGTCAAATATAGTATTGCCTCAGCAGTACTGTGTATTAGTATTATAATAATATATGCACATGTATTTGTAATAGTATACAGGGGAGCCTCTCTTAATGAACACTCCTTGTAAAGGACACCTCTGTATAAAGGATACCTATTATTTCCACACATGAGAGTTCCTGAATAATACAACCTCTGTGTAAAGGACACCTCCATTTAAACAGACGAAATGCTCTGTCCCCTAGATGTCCACTAAACAGAGGTTCCATGTTATGTACATATAAGTGTGTATTATAAATATTACAATACCAGAGATATATAGATTGATACCCAATGATCTTATCACTGAAAATATAAAGCTACATCACTTGCTAATCTATCACTGATCATATGTGGTACAGGATGTCCTATACATGGAGCATCAACAAAGCACAACCGACATGAATAAATAATTTAGCTTAATTGACTTCATTGTATTCAATTATGTTGACTGGAAGTATTCATAACTCATACTTCTCATTTATTTCACCAATCAGTAAAAACGATTGTATTATTATAAAAACAAACAATACTAATACCGACGTTTCGGCAACTCTACTCAGTTGCCTTCGTCAGGGTATATGGCAAAAAGAAAAAACAAATCATGCATTATAACACAGTCATGTCAATGTCAATACAGCAGAGTCCTGTCAAAATGTCTAACTCAAATTTGCATAATCATGGATTCATAGTCATCGTTGTTCTTTGGTTGCTAAACTAGTGTACTAGTATACTAATACTAGTGCATGGCTACTGAGTCAGTTGCTATAGCGAAAAGTATGTTGGCACTGCCAAATTGTCACATAGTTAAGAACCAAGATTTTGGAAACAACAATAATAGCTTTAAAGTGTGAAATTACTATAATTACAGTAATTAGTACAGTAATTATAAAGCTGTTACTATAATTGCAATTTAATAGCTGTTTGATCTAGCATGCCTTAGCAATGAGGTTTAACAATCATGACTGTGTGAACATACATTTACACTTATTTGTATCCCGACACAGTGTCTCAACAACATGCATGATTGGATCAGCTAGCTAGTGTATACTAGTACACTGGTGGCTGGCCGCATGCATGCACGACTGAATAATAAGCATTATTGATAATTGGATAACAAAGGGCATCCCACTGACTGACTGTAGGATTGCAATGCATTTATGCTGTGCTACAATGTGCATTCACTGCATACAACAGCTACGGACATACTTTTTATACACTGATACACTACGTTCATATAAATAAATATACTATAAATACTATAATATTATATGTAATACAGCCTGCTTGCTATAAGGAGTATGGGTTGTACTGTATACGCGTATTTTTATCTTTTTCAATGATACCTGATTGAATGTGCTCTACTCATGCAGTTCACCATAACAGGAATATTGGTGAAACTGAAACTCTTTGAAGCCAATTTCCACTGATGTCTAGAATAACCCCTCGGGCTCCAAGGAGGATCTAATGATCCCATAATTATAGTCTTTTATATGAATAGTTCGTTGCTGCTATAAAACAATAGTAATTTTTTAATTAACTATTATGATTTGATTAAAAAAACAGGATTGAAATAAAAAAAGAAATGTCACAATAATAATAAAATAGTTAATATTAATGGGAGAGGAGAACTGTCAGAAACATTAATTTATCTCCACTCAATATGAGATTCCCTTAAACATAGGATGGATGCTGATGGATGCTGATGAAAGCGAATGTAAGTTGCATTCGTACCCAGTTTATAATGGTGCCATCATAGTGGTCCTCCCACTTGTGAGAGAGCTGATTGGCAAGATGTTGGCAAAACCTGTAAATTATAATGTTAAAATTAGTTATTAAAATCTTAATTCTTCCATACTTCCTGACATCTCATTATTCATTATTACAGCCATGGAGTTTATAATTATTAACAAGAGTTTCAAGTGTCTCTCCTATACTTATGAACTCTTGCTATTATTATCAGAGCACATACATTAATTAATAACCATTAATAACTATTATTACACAGACATATACATTAATAATTGAATATATCTCTTAATCACAAGGAATCCTGGGGAAATGATAGCTCCACCTGTTCCTTAGCCACTTTAAATCAGTTTTGCTTCAGCTGTCAGATGGCATTAATTTCAAGCTGCTATGGAATGCTTTTCACTAAATATTGTTAATGCTATTTGTATTAATGGTTAACGGGTGGACCTATTGTGTGGGTAGATATTGGTGGTCCCTATAGCTGCAGTGACAAGTACCACTCCCATGTTTAACGAATATGTTCCTGATCCGTGGGTGGAGGGGGATGGTAACTCAGTGTATGGCCACACCCTAAACTACGTATATCCCTTTATAGCAATAGCTGTAATGTTAAGTCAATTAACAGATGTAAACTATTCTATTATTAATAATGCTATGAGGTGTGTTAGGTAAATTGCATTAACTGTGAAGATTTTGCACAATAGTTTTTATTATGAGAATATTACTGAAACACAGTGGCAGTGTTAAAGATAAACGTACAACAGACAATAGATAATGATAGAACAAGTATGTAGTGATATTTGACTGCAGTTGTATTATTAAACTGTTCCAATTTTCCTCCATGCTCCATTTCCTTCCCCCACCCCCCCCCCCTTCCTTCCCTTTCCCCCCATCCCTTCTCCCCCTTCTCCTTTTCCCCTTTCTTCGCTGCCTCTGCTATGCTTGGCTGTGTTCAGTATACTGTGTGTGCGTGTGTGTTGGACTTTTTTAGCCTTCAACAATGCTGTGCTATGGACTTACATACACTGGTGTGCATTAAGCTATCCATGTATTGTCAAATCACATATTAGCGTATACATGCATGACCGCAAGGGTTCAACACTTTAGTGCTTTTGTTAATAAATTACTCCATGATGGAGAACTGATAATTCATGGGGAAAGTTACTAAAAGGTACAAGTAGGGTACGGGGTGCTATTATAAGAAAATGTGCAATAATTAGGTACAAAAGGTACAAACAAAGTTGTAGAAACCCCTAATGTACCTCTTTTGTACCTCCTGTACATGAGATTTGCACAGCTACACCTTTGTTGCACCCCATTGTGCATTTACCTCATGTACCTGTAATACCTTCATGAGGTACCTCTAATGTACAAAGGGCTACATTGATGCATAATTAAATTAATTGGAGGACTGACTACATACATAATTAGCGATTATCATCATAATCATTGTTAAACTATTTTCACTGTTTTTTATGATAGTCATTGTAGAATAATATCAATATAGTAAAATGAAAATTATAAAGTCAAGCTTACACTAAATAACTAATCAACACTATACTCATAAATGCTATAGCGCTATGGTTCCTTATTCAATGTTATTATTTATCTGAATTTATATACGCACTTATAGTTTAAGTATAGGATACTATATAGTTATATGCCCATAACCACCCAGTAACAGAGTAATGTGTGTCTTATATCATAGGAACAAAGAAAAAAATTCATGGCAAATGTGTATTTAAGTATGTCACAAGTTGAAAAGCAAAAAAAAAAAGCAATGAGAGAGCATCAAATTCAACAAAGTCTTGAAAAGTGAACAAGAGACAATTCTAATCATTTGTTTGTTTAACCATTGTATTGGTGATGTGATTATGTAAACAAAGTTTGGGATAACTCATAGTAAAGATCAAAGGGTTGCCATGGTTATACAGACTACTATGGTATAATATAGCATATAATATTATTTAGTATACATTAGTGTATGCATTAGTCATTAATGAGTATTGTATATCTACACATATACCACATGACCATTCAACCTGCTGCCAAGGAATGCCTACTCACAAAAACTATAATAATTATGTATACTAGTAACATACAAGGAAGTTTTACCAAAAATATTGTAGTTTGTAATGTAGCCTAATCACTGTTAAATTGGGTAATTTAAGTATTTTTTATGCTTTCTATGCTGTAAAAGGAATTGATTGCACTATGGAATACCTTAATTGCTAACAATCAACTCATTCACGGAAATTCGTCTGCTAAAATGTATTAATCGCATAATGGTGGGCTGGACTCGGTTTATAGGGTGTAGCTCATTAAAAGGTGTAGCATTCATTATTTAATTCTTATAAAAGCCATCACATGCTGTATGATTTATGGTACAATTGTAGCAATGGAGTGTACTAGACTACTAGTGGTGGCTTATGTGTTTACTTTACTCAGCTCTGGATATTCAACACTGCAGGGTAAGAATATAGAGCTAGTGCAGTAATGTATTGTTATCTACATTGACCACAGCTGAGCGATGCCTGGAGAGATTTATGCACTTGCCATTGATACAATTGAGAGGAAGCAGAGGTACAATACCTGGTGAAGGAATGATTATGGATAATGAAATAAGAATAGTCAATAGCATCCAGTTTACCTGCCCCACACAGATCGATAGCGTTATTCTAGGGATTGATGTAAGACAACCAAACGGCGTACGGAACATGTATCCCAATCTGCAATTATGGAGACCCACTGGTGAATCAGAAGATATTGTTCTAGTCAGTGAAAGAATAATAGTGTACACTCCAGCTAATGTCAGTAGTACTGGAATACATGAATATCCCTTGGTACCTCCACTCGGTGCTATTCCTGGTGACTACCTAGCTATATCACAACCAGAGGCAAGTATCAGCATTGTAAGGGTCTATATTGTTAATGGAGGATCAGGGAGTTCGTATCAAATAAATATCGGGAGTACATCAGCTGGATTAACTGAGTCTATGAATGAATTAGTCCTTGTTTATCCCAATACAGGTATGATTTATTTCTACATCAATTGCTTTACATTTTGTACATTTTCTACACTTTCGTACATTTCTCTTTAGCAAACTTTCAATGTGTAAACTCAACTGTCAGTAGCTCATTTGTGAGGGACCAGTCACTATTTATATCTGAAATAAAAGTTATAAATCCACAAAGACCGTTCCTTTATCCTGACACGAAATTCATGTGTAATGGTACAATACACAAATGGATATATTCTGGTATCAGTAATCCATTAGAAACTGAACTACCAGAGCTTCAAGTATGGCGCCAAACCTCTGATGGTAATTACTATAAGCAAGGTTCCAGTAAAGTATTGGCCAATCAAGTACTTTCAGTAAATGTATATGAATTGATTGTGGACCCTCCCATTGAATTTATGGAAGGAGATATATTCGAATTATATCAACCAAGAATGGAGGATAGTGCATTTAGAATATATGAACAAGTGAGAAGTGGTCCAACTAACCTTTATGTTCCAGGTTCATTTGATAATGCACTGGATACCATTAATAGTAATGATTTGGCAATGGGCGCTAATGACTACCCTCTAGTTACAATGGAGATATCAGTGATCATACCACCATGTAAGAATAGACTATAGTACGTGTAAAATTGTACTGTATTATATTTTGTTTATTGACAGCTAAGCAATGTGGTCTCGACAGAGTTATGGACTTGTCATTGGTACAGTTTAGAGGGGGTAGAATAGGATTGGATGGAGAAGGAACAAGAATGAACAATGAAATAAGAATAATCAATACTATTCGATTTACCTGCCCAACACAGATTGATAGTATCATACTAGGGACCGATATAAGACAACCAAATGACAACAGGAACATGTATCCCAGTCTACAGTTATGGAGACCCACTAATGATGGAGGAGATGATGATATTGAACTAGTTCCAGACAGTGAAAGGATAATAGTGTACACTTCAGCTAATGTTAGTAGTACTGGAATACATGAGTATCCCTTGGTACCACCACTCAATGCTACCCCTGGTGACTACCTAGCTATATCACAACCAAAGAGTGATGACCATGATGACGATGATCGAAGTATTGTAAGGGTCTATACTGTTGATGGAGGATTAGAGAGTTCATATCGAATCAATATTGGAAGTACATCAGCTGAATTAGTTGAAGCAATGAATGAATCAATCATTATTTATCCAGTTACAGGTGAAAATATTTATGCTCTATAATTAATTCAATTTATGTTTTTTTTTTTAATTTGTAAATTTCTCTAGCCAACCCTCACTGTATTAACTCATCTGTGACCAAATCGTTAGTAAAGGAACAGTCATTACTTATCTCCAGAGAAAAAGTTGTGGATGATCGAAGACAGTTCCTTTATCCTGAAATGAAGTTCATGTGCAATGGTACAATACACAAATGGATATATTCTGGTAGGATGAGACAAGGAACTGAACTACCAGAGCTTCAGGTATGGCGCCAAACCTCTGATGGTAATTACAATAAACAAGGTTCCAGTAAAATATCAGCAAATCAAGTACTTTCACTGAATGTATATGAATTGATTGTGGACCCTCCCATTGAATTTATGGAAGGAGATATATTCGGACTATACCAACCAGAGAATGAGACATTCAGATTATATGAACAAAGGTTCAGCGGTCTGGCTAATCTTCGTGTTATGGGTAATGTTGATAATCCATTGAATACCATTGATGATGGCATTACACTGGAAATGGCTAGTATTCACTATCCTCTAGTCACAATGGAGATCATGTCACTGATTACAAGTACAGGTCATAATAATATTAAAACTATAAAGCCTGATTTATACCCAAGCAACATAATTTCTGAAATTATAGTGCAAATGCAAGCTTACATTTGAATAAATTTCTTTCTTGTAAAATGTTTTGTGTTACTATATAAATTGTTAACATTGTATTGAGTGTAAACCAGCATGATGTACATGCATAGTATAATTATTTTATTATGCCAATAGGAATAGCTCCATCACGAGAACCGCACATCACTACTCCAACACTCTCCACCACCACCACCTCACCTCTAGTAGAGCAAAGTAACACTACCCACGCTATGCCAACACTGATAGGGGCTCTAATCGGAGTATTAATAGCCGTCATTACTGTAATGGTTTGTTTAGTTATTGGGCTAGCTATTGTGCTAGTATGGAGGAGAAGAAAGAGGATTATTGATGCTAAGAATAATGATGATACGTCCGTCAGATACAGAAATGGACAAATACAAGCCAACTGCAACCCTATCTATAGAGGTACATACATAGCTTTACTATTTGACAAGAAATAGCTTAGAAACAGCACTGATTATAGTACAGCACACTGTAGTAATTGTTTGTTGATGTGTATTTGTAATGAGATAATGGTTTTTCTCAGAAATATGAAATAGTACTGATTGTAATGCATACTCATCAATAACATATTATACTGAGACAAAGTGGCTCCATCATATTTACTGTCAAGTGATGAGTAATAGATTAAGACAGCAAATGAGAGCAGAGCGAGTATGCCATAAATCATGACAATGAACATGGCATGTATGCAGTACTGTTCAAATTTTCCTCCTTTCTCTATTCCCCCCCCCCCTGCCCTCTTCCTTTTCTCCCTCTGCCCCCCCCCCTCTCTCCCCTCCCCCCTTTTCTTTCCTCCTTCCTCCTCCTCCCTTCTGCCCATACCCCCTCTCTTATAGCTATTAACTATGATGCCAATGTTTCCTACGGTCATGTTTGCCACCACTATATGTCAGCATCATCAGAAGCCCGGGTTATATCTGATGCTAAAAAGGAACAGATCCAGCAGGCAACAGTTAAGGATACGAGTACGTATTACAATATTGATACCATAATAGTTAGTCAATGGGGGGATTTCTTTTCTCTTTATAGTTAATGTTGAGCTGAATGCCAGCTACGGGCATGTTAATCACCACTATATGTCTGCATCACCCGGGACCCGGATAATAACTGATGATAATGTGGTATACGATGGAGTAGTGGAGGGTAAAGTCGATAATGATCCACATATCTATGACGACGCATACTGATACAGTGTATTCATTGATATAAATTAATTGTATTTCACATTTTCGGAATTGATAATTCATTTACATTGCTGCATAATTAGAGAACTAACTATCAATTCATACATAATTATCAATTTCATGATTACCAATTATTGCCATCATAATTATTACTGAATTACATCATTAAACTACTTTAAGTTACATCATAATTATTTTGTTTTATTGTTTCTTCAACAGTATGATTTTTGCTGGTTTTTTTAGCTCTTTTAAAGAAGTAATCTCAGTAGAAATACATATATACAATTACTTTGAGGTCAAACTTCTACAAAATAACTAATTCAGTATAACTATTCTTGATACCATAGGCTGCTGCACTATACAATACTTTGTTATAATAATTATTCAATAGCACCAATATAGTATACTGAAATATATAAGTGTAGTAGTGTATTTAAACAAATGAACTTCTGTCATTAATGAATTAATATAATACTATTAGAGTATCAGTAAGTACACATACGATGGCTGATATATGTATCATAACAGAGTCATACACATGCAGTCAATTCAACCTGCTGCATGCCAAAGAATGTCTGCTCACTACCAAAATATTATTGTTTATTGATGTATTATCCAGGTGGGATCATGCATATAGTGTGCTGGTATGCAAGAATGACTTAAATAAAACAGTCTAATGGAGCATTTAATATACAAGGTAAGGAAGTTTGTTTCACCCTTAAAATATGAATTATATTTGTAATGCTAAATGACCGTCTATTAAATTGGCTGACGCAAGTAGTTTTATTTTATACTCCTTATTTCCTAGAAACTGACACTTGTTGTAAACTACGTAAAAATATTTGGATAAGGCAATGTAATATTGTAGTATACTATATTGATATACGTAATACTGATCTACTACTATGCTGTATAATAATTTGATTGCCTTATTATATATTGAGTACAAATATTATTTGTCAGGTGACATTTGCTATGGAGTATCATGCTAACAAATCATTCACTGAGATTTTTTAAATAGTTGGTGTGTGGCTCGGTTTGAGGGTGTGGCTTGTTAGAAGGTGTGGCTCATTACTGTTCATTATCCAATCTTTATTTAGTAAAGCCATTAAGTGCTGAATCATAATATCATTTGCAATAAGCAATGAAGTATACTGGACTACTATTGGTGGCTTATTTGTGTACTGTATTCAGCCCAGGTTATTCAACACTGCAAGGTAAGAATATAGAGTTGGTGTGTAATATGCAGTAATGTATTGTTATCTATATTGCCGGACTGCAGCTGAGCAATGTCTGGAGGGATTTATGGAATTACCATTGATACAGTTGAGAGCGAGCAGAGGTACAATACTTGGTGAAGGAATGTTTATGGATAATGAAATAAGAATAGTCAATAGTATCCAGTTCACCTGCCCCATACAGATCGATAGTGTTATACTAGGGATTGATATAAGACAACCAAATGGCGAACGTAACATGTATCCCAGTCTGCAGTTATGGAGACCCACTAGTGAACCAGAAGATATTGTTCTAGTC
>JAYJLX010080584.1:0-24758 GCA_036873525.1 Chalinula nematifera
TCTCTCTTTCTCTCTCTCTCTCTCTCTCTCTCTCTCTCTCTCTCTCTCTCTCTCTCTCCCCCCCCCCCCCCCCCTCTCTCCAGGGTTTAATTGTCTATTTGACTTCACCATTGCGTCGTGTGATTACACATTCTGTAGATGTCTCCGTAGTCGAAGGAGAAACGAATATCAGAACCTAGAGCTATCAATCAATGAACACGATAATGACAGCGTAGTGAGTATACCAATATAGTTCCAATTCCACCATTACTACACGTACACACACTACACATTCAATGATTCGCAGCATCCGTGCATGCGTGCCCTTGCTGGAAACGGGCCAGGATGTTTGGAGTAATTGGTATGGTTACTATTTGTTTCTTTAGTAATACACTCAGCAATTACCATCAGGTAGTACTCATTATGCACTAGTAAATAAATATGGGTAGTATATATCTTTGATATGTATGTGTATACATAAAGCACTACATGTATGGGTATGGATACATGCATGTATATATGGAGGTGTAGTTGGGGGTGTGAAAGGTGCCTAATGCTGATTTCTAAATGTCACAGTTATTTTAAATAGATTTGGAGTAGTTTAACCGTATGCCCTGCTATTGTTTTCATGCTTGCGTATAGCTACTGTTAATACCATAGAATCGCTTTAACAATTCAACACGAAATGGTCATGTGGAGGTGAAATTTGGGAAACTTTTTTGGCTTGTGGCAAGTTGTTTGACAAAAATACCGACTTTAACAACAGATATAGTAAAGCGTCTGAATGAAAAGGTTACCGGGCTGTCGAATTAAACATAGGGCAAGAGTAATTTTAACAAGTAGTAATTATTTAGAGTATTTTGAACTTGTAAAATATTCATTTATTAACAAATTAGAGTGCCGAATTTTAGAGAATTCGCAGCATGCTAAACTATCGTACCAAGTGTTATGAGATATTTTACTGTTTTAATGTTGATTTTATGCTATTATGGCCTGACGTTTATTTATTTAACCCTTTTATAATAGCAAATTTCCGGAGATTCAGTTGAGAACGAAATTGAAGTAATGAAGGCAAAGCTTCGCTTCCATTTCATGAACCCATTTCAAAAATGGAAACATCCTGCTCGAAGACGCTTCCCATGGAAGCTACTCACCCAACTACTAGCACTGGTTGTCGTGACAACACAGGTATGCACTACATGTTCCTTACTTCTCTTGAGGCCTTTACCATGATTGGGTGAATCAATTCGTTATTATTTGTTAATGATAGTCTGTTATTTGTAGTAACCTTGTCTTGTGTGTTAGTGAAGCTAATCTCTTCTTAAGCATATGTTGTCACACCTTAGAACAGCTGTTGTTAATGATAGATTATTGATAAAAACCCAGTTTTTATCTTCCCCTCCTCACTATTCCCTCTATTCCTTCTATTCTTTCCTTAGTTATATATTAATGCCACACAGAAGTTTCAGCTCCGTTCATTTGTATCACAAAACGTCGATACTTTTGAAAAACTTTTTGTAAAGGTAAACACGTGCATAGTTTAGTTCGTACATGTGCTGTACTTGCTATTATGTATTTTGTGTATTAAAAACGTTGTGTATATCACCTATTATGTCACAGTATTACATGTTTATTTATAGAACCCTCACCTATTTATAGAACCCTCACCTATTACATCATAGTATTATATGTCTATATGTAGAACCCTCAACCCGCTGATCCTACAGTAGATTACTACCAGTCGTCAGCGTACTCTGTGATCGTGACAAAAGACCAGTTCTGGGACCAGTTGAACTACACAACCAAAAAGGTTTGTTATTTTATGTGCATCTGTTTCCCAGTCAGTGTTTACAATACTACATGGACAATTTGGCCTTTCAATGTTGCATTAAAATAGACTAGGGTTTTGTTTTTGTGAGTATGGTATTGTAAACTTATTTTTAGCCAGTATTACTTTCAGTTGAAGTGTTTTGCTAGCTCAATCACATGGTCTAATGTTTTTTTTGTTGCTTATTGAGGGATAGTTTTCCATGTTCAATAACAATGGCTCAGTTGTGCTGTTTTGTAATTTACTGTTTCTTCTTGTGTTGTTGTTTAGTATTACAATATTCGTGACAAGGCAGTGGGTCCGTTTGGGTATGGCTGGCAAAAAGAGGATAATTTCGACATCAATGCTGACCCTCCTCCACTTATACTAAAGGTGGAACATTACTTGCAGGGTAACTTTACTCCCGAAATCAAGCAGTATACATTCAAAGGGCACAAGAATACCAGTAATGTTTTATTGTAAACTAAACTTGTTTCAGTGTTTTAAATAACTGTTTTCATAATAGGTGTATTCAATGTATCCAGTGATTTGGACGTTCAGTCACAGTTAGAGGATACTATTCTGGCCACAGGGTTTGATAGGTAATAACCAGCTATAGTTACAACCATGCAGACGTAGAATAACTCACAAATGAACACATATGGGTTAATCCATGTAGGGATTCCAACATAAGCATTTAAATGGGTAATTTTACTTTCAATATTCCGGCAGCAGCGGTAACAACAAGTAACTTATACTGTACTTTAGTCTATTATAGATGGATGGCATGATCTATATGCATAGTGGATTGTTATTGTTTTTACATATTTCATGAACTACACCTAACTTCACCATACTACATACGTGCACAGCACACTACAGCACATGCTTTACTTGTGTGTATGGCTTCCCACTTTATTATCACTTCACTATGCCAGCTGTTGATGTTTATAGAGTGCTTGTATGTACATGTATGTACAGCTGTACTGTAGTTAGGGCTAGGCAAATTATGCCCAAATTTTTTCCTATTATGCTTTCAAGCATTGCTCTGTTTTCAGGGCTATGATTTATACTTGAAAGTTAACCTGTTATGCTCCTCTTATGCCCACCTTCAACATTAATTTCTACATGTACATTAACCTCATTCATGTAGAAAATGAGGTATTCATCTTTGATGACATTGTAACATGAGGGAACATTCCATAAAGTTCTCCAAAGTTGATGGTTTGTTTCAACGTTGCAAATAACACTACTTTTTTTAAAACATGTTTTTAAGTTTTCACCCATTATGCCCAGATTATGACAGCATAATGGCTTAACCTATTATGCTCCAAATTATGCTTAGGCCTAACTGTAGTTGGGTATCTTTAATACAACTAGTACAAGTACATTAGTAGTATATTATTCTCTTCTACTAGTATTATATCACTGTCTTTCGAGTTCTCACTAAGTTCTGTGTACCTGGATACCCAGTCCAGCCCATTATGCTGTGAATTTGATATCACTGTTAGTGACAGTACTGTACATGTAATGGAAATTCATAAATGTTCGTTTATCTTTTCGCAGTTGTCAATGAAGAACCAGATCCACACTGGTAGTATGCCTGTCAGCCTGTCCACAGAGACTACCATTGAAGGTTGCTCCCCTACCAGTACAGCATATGACCCAGGTATACTGACACTAGCTTGTTAATTGTTATCCTCACAAACATTCCTTGTGCACGTCTGTGTAATATCAATGAGTAAAATATACTGTACATTACCCTATTTCACTCCCTCCCTCCCACTAGCAACTGGAATATATGACCCTGACTGGACCACAGCTATCAACTGTGTCGTGTTGGTATTAATGATTATATCTACTATACAATGTATCAGATCTATCTTCAATGCTGGCAAATTCACCAAGGTTTGTTAGTCAGCCTCATTTACTACTACTTTAGAACTTTTCATATTTCACCTGCTCTTCATTCATTCATCACTGCAGCAAGTGAGGAGTTTCTTTAGGAAGCATTATGAATATAAACTGAGTCTCACCCAATACCTTCCACTGTATAATCTCTGGTTTATAGGCGTGGTCGTCAGTAATATATTTGTCATGATTGGTACTATTCTGTACATCATTACAGCATATACAGTGAGCTAATTATAGAATATTGAGCTATTTGTAGAACATTTCATTATTGATTGTTAATCTGTCTCTCTATCGAAGGAGACCCACCATCTTGAAGTGGACGATGTTGTGGCTATAATTTACGGAATGGGCGTGTTCTTACAGTGGTGGGGGTTGCTACGTTTCCTGAGCTATTTCGATAAGTATAATGTGAGTTTAAATTAGAATACGATGAGTATTCATAGTAACACAACTATCTCTCTCATAGATTCTCCTAATCACGTTGAGATTGGCCCTCCCTAGTGTTCTTCGATTCATGGTTTGTGGATTCATATTTTACGTAGCCTTCCTGTTACTGGGATGGTTAGTACTCAGCCCCTATCATCCAAAGGTTAATTAAATTGCAATGTAATCAACAATTTTTTAACCTTATTCTCTCTCGGTATGTGTCCAATATAGTTCAGGGATCCATCTGTCACATCAGAGTGTCTCTTCTCTCTGATCAATGGTGACGATATGTTTAATACTTACATACAGATGGAGAAAATATCACTTCCAGCGTTCATCTTCTCTAAAGTCTACCTCTACATATTTATTTCTCTATTTATCTACGTTGTCCTCAGCGTCTTCATATCTCTTATATCCGATACATACGAAACACTTCATGTTAGTTATTTTGATAATCTGTACACCTCATTTGCTTCAGTAGACACAGTATATAATAGTTGTAACTTTAGCTTGTTCATTTTTAACTCTTGGTATTTCCCAAATAATGAGCTCTCTTTCTTGTGTTGTTAATATATGTAGGATGAGTGGACCGTTCGATCGAAAGGATTGTTGTGGGATTTTGCTCATGATCGTCCCAGCAAAAAGGAAGAAACTGAACAACAATTTGAACTACTAACAGGTTACTAAGGAACCACGTACTGTGTATTGTACATGTATTCTACATGTATATTGCTATATCATGCAGTCTATACTAGCTACTGTATGTACATGTATATGTATTTACATTTGTATGTGACTCATTACATTAGCCTCTTTCTTTTGTCTCTTGTTAGGTTCAATGTATTCTAATGATGGTACTCCACTAATAACCAATGGTGGTCCTCTTTTGTCTCGTGTTGCTGTAACTCATGCTAACACCCCTAATACCCGTCGTACCCATCGGAGGGAAACGCCCACCCTTAACCTTCCTCTGTCTAACCCCGGCAGCCCTCGTGTTTCGAATCGTACTAGATCAGTGTATCCTGACTTGGACAGTTCCTCAACTCCAAGGATTGTGTATGTATAGTTAGTTGGTATACTGAACTATGGCAAGCAAGCAAATTAGTTATTTTTAGAGAGGATTGGGTGGATGGCGTAGGTGGCTGCAGGCCCAGGCTGGGGCTGTGCTGGGTTAAACTTTCAAAAAAAAAAATCACAAAGTGCTTTAATTAAGTTTAAAAACCACAGCCCAACTTTGATTTCTTTATATTTGTATAGGAATATAATTATTACTGAGTAGCTTCTGTAGCACCTAGCTGTGTCAACTTTTTACCTTGTATGCACTAACTGAGTTGAATTTTGTTTAAGACAGTAAAGAAACAGTGAATAATTAATTAAAATAGACCACGCCTATTATGAATATACAATGAGCCCAGCATAGCTGCCTATGGGGGGTGGTTACCTTTTGCATGACGATGTCTTGTTAAATAGATGATCTAATTTTTTGGTATGTAAGGCTAACAAACAGTCCTTTGAATTATAGAGATTATATATAGCTTTATGCAAGCTGGGTAAAACAATTTTTTTAGGGTTTTTTTTGTATATAAATAATTTATTGTTTTTTTTATTTCTACTATAGAATTAATGACAACCAATGAGTAACGTTTTTCTCCAATTATATTCAAATCTTCCTCAAACGCTGCATGGCTGAGCAGTGGCAAGCGTATTATTAACTTATTAATGTCAAAAGTCTTCCATTTGCTTCTTTTTTTTTGTAAAGTGTAGTATTTTTTTTAAAATAATTTTTTCAATTGCAGTTCATAGTCACTCACATCGTGTAACTATAGCCCCTCCTACCATGCACTGCAACCCCTCCCTAAAATTGTAATTAATACTAAATGTAACCAAAACTAAAAGAGTTGTTTATACTACATGGCATGTACACTAGCTGTACTATACTATCATCTCAATACTACTCGATTATATATGCAATATTTGCTGTTCACTGAACTAGTTGAACAACTTTAGCAATCATGGAGTTGATTGGGATCACTTTAGAATCCAGGCTTGGTTTCTGACCCCTCAAATCAAAGTCCAGATTCACTCCTTTACGGAAACACAAGCAGTGGGTAGAACCTCCGATATGGAACGTACCAATCTGTTGGCCTTTCTCTACCTTCTGACCAGCATACACGAATATCTCGCAACTGGAGACATCACCCATGCCAACTCCAATGAAACACATGACACCGATATCTGGATTATTGCTCTTAATGAAGATTAAACAACGGGTTTGGGTCATTGTGAGGTACCCTTGTGAACGGTTGTCTCCTTGATCATCGTATCCCATAGCACGGCACTCTGTGTAGAACCCACCCTCGACAAGATAGGCTTTGATGACCTCACCATCCACTGGACTATGGTAGCGATGGTAGTTGAGATTATCCAGGAATGCTTGATACACTGTTCCACCCACAAACTCTGGTGCCAGTGGATCGTTGTTCAGCATGAAGAGGATGCTGTATTTCTGATCCTTGAGATAAAACTCATCGATTGCTTGAACATCGTAGGCAAGCCTGTAAGGGGCAGATTCACATGCATTGACAATCACTCTATTGTCAAGCTTGTCTGTCACAGGACGGACTCCATCTTTGAACTGACGAATGAAGTAATCATCCCAGGATTTAAACCCACCATATTGAGCATGTTGGTCAACATCAAAGGCATCCAGGAAATCCTGGTATTGCAGTTCTCCCGATTCATCGTAGTATTCGATCTGGGAGTTGTCCAATGCCGTATCGCAAAACCATCCATATGGCTCTTCCTGGGTAAGAAAATCTCGGGAATCCTCAGACATCAAGAATTTTTTCCATGCGCTGAGGATGTTTTTGATGTATACATTGATTTCTGGATCAAGGAATGCTGCAAATCCTTCAGGTGTACCCATAGGATAGGTAAGGATGGCATTGATGGGGCAGCCTACATGATGAAGGGTGTATCGCGGTGGTTCGATGAGGATCTTGTTGATAACTCGTAGAGCTACTTCCGGATCTTTAATGGGCATTTCATCCTGCAAGTCTTCAGGGACATTTGTGAACATCTGGATGAACAGCATGTTGAATTTCGAATCGGTATTGATCTTGTCTTTGAGATCTTTGATCACTGGGAGCAATTCGTCATCAGATGATTCCTTCTCAAGTTTTTGAATTTTTTTCGGATCGTCTGTTCCATAAACTTGCGTCAACAGATCTTTGACATATGCAGCAAGATTTTTCCTGTCAGTTGGAAACCACTTTCGACCTCCACTAGATCCAGACATTCTGCTCTTAGGGCAACTCATTTTGCAAAAGCTATATTAGTACATACAAATAATTTATCTATATAGCTTCTAATGCAAGTTATTCAATCTCAATGCATATACCTTATATTCAAGTATGAAATACGGTAAACCTTCTACTCAAGACAGACCAATGAATATTGCTTTAGGATTTGTATTGCAGTCACTAGATGATGCCTGTATTGATCTTATCTGCATGCTGTTTATATACTTAGTGGTTCAATAATGTGGGTGTGGCTTATCTAATCCATATTTGGCTGATATTACATGTAGTTATACATCATCTAATAGCTTGATGACTATCGTATAAGCATGCATAGATATGGTATAAGCTAGTTGCTACAACTATAAGTAATTTCATGTTATCACTAATATATACTTAATCAAGCTTTATATTACATTCAATCAGAAATAGATTTTATTTGCTACCAATCATTGTTTAATGCAATTAATGCAGTAGAACCTTTCTACTGCGAACACCATTGGGCCAACAAAAAGTGTCCTGAATAGAGGTGTCCTCATTTCAGAGGTAGTTTCGTGTGGAAAGGAGTACTATTGGGAACTGAGGCAGTGTGCTCATTACAGAGGTGGCCTTATTTTATAGTGTCCTAATTATAGGGGTTCCACTGGATATTGTATGCCTGATTGATTGCGTTTAATTAATGAAGTTGATTTTTTTACCTAATTAATCACTGAATAATGTTTAAATGCACATAATAATACTTTGAATCAATACAATATCACCATACGTGTCATACATACCTCATCATGGAATAAGTAAAATTAATTGATCGATGAAAGTGTTAGAATCAACACAGAATAACAACAAGCAAAAAAAACATACATAGGTAGAGCAAATTCAAAAAAAAAACTATGAATTTAATTATAATTAAACTGATGATAAACTATAGTAAGGTAGTAAAAATATGGCATAGCACAGTTACATAATGATCAGTTTAGTCTATATTCACTTCACTTTAATTTTTAGTAAATCAACATGTCACATTATCAACACTATTATTGTGATTGTGGTGGATGGTCAGCTAGCCACTGCTAATATACTATGTAGGTTAAGGGGACATATTAAAGCTCGATACTAGCTTGATGTATTACTTGTGTTAGTAGCTCTGAACACAGCCAAATACACATGTACCACCATTATCAACATTTTACCACCATTATCAACATTTGTCTTAAATGCAGTAATTTAGTTAGTGTACAGAATTACTCTGCTTTCAATTGTTACAAAAAGCTATAGAAACACAATCAAGATATCGTGATATACAACAGTCAGTTCAACATGCAGCAATAGATTGAGCATAACTTTGAATAGCATACTATAGCTAGGGCACCATATTCATTCAAACTATAAACATTAATTGATTTCTTTTAAGATACCACGGTACCTGCAAGCATTTCTTGCTGACGGTGTGGCAAGTTTCATTCCTTGCACTCTGGCCTCAAAACTACCATAGTTCAAGGGATATAGATCAATTAAGGGACAAACATGGGGTCATATATAGCAGATCAAACCAATATTGGTGTATTACTGGAGTACTTGTATAATCATTAATAGCTTTGATGACATGCATGCCACAACTATAATAGACTTTACCCCAATATATATGAACATTGCATGTTTGCCTTAATTGAATGTCATATTTCTATACCTTAAGTTGGTGTAAACAGAGTGCTGTTTTATACTGAGATTGTAAATAAAAAGCTATATAGAACCATAATTATCATGATAACAAAAACTTGCTTGTTATATACTGCCGAGTGGGATACCCAGCCTCAACACCGATAAGTGCCTAATTCTACCAATCTTTGTGTTCCACCATGCAGTTCCAGCTTATAATCTTCTGGCTTGTATTGTGATGTACTAGATGGTTATGGTGAGTGTACTTTGTGGCCAATTTATTTTCAGCTTTTCACAAAAAAAAAAATTAAAAACCGGCTTTTCAGTCAACAATAGCTTATAGATCTAGTCTGGTATCTGACAGTAATTTCAAAATTTAGAATAACTGTCTATAAAGATCCAGTTTGAATGGCGGGTAATCTAAAAAACAAAACTCATTTAGCTGGTGCATGTGTGTATGCATGTCATAGTATAGTGTACCTGTAATCACTGAAAAATGTTAGCAGTTATGTTATTAATACGTACATGGCTATACGAGGGCTTTATTCTGTATAATATACTTACTTCATCATGATTATCTCATAATACCTTGCATTGCAGTATTCAGCCACTCCCACATACATCATGCATGCAGTCAGTATCCAGCCCCTCATGCAATCCCTATAGTTATATACCATTGGCCACAAGTAAACTTCAAATGCAACGAAGTGTCATGATAATTACTGATGTACATACTATACTATAATCAAATACTAATTCTACTATGATTGTTTAACGTTCTCTTAATTTGTTTATGACTGCTGAGTTATTTTTTAACTTTAGCAATCAAGGAGTTGATTGGAATCACTTTAGAATCCAGGCTTGGTTCCTGACCCCTCAGATCAAATTCCAAATTTACTCCTTTACGGAAACACAAACAGTGAGTGGACCCTCCGATATGGAACGTACCAATCTGTTGGCCTTTTTTCACTTTCTGACCAGCATACACGAATATCTCGCAACTGGAGACATCACCCATGCCAACTCCAATGAAACACATGACACCGATATCTGGATTATTGCTCTTAATGAAGATTAAACAACGGGTTTGGGTCATTGTGAGGTACCCTTGTGAACGGTTGTCTCCTTGATCATCGTATCCCATAGCACGGCACTCTGTGTAGAACCCACCCTCGACAAGATAGGCTTTGATGACCTCACCATCCACTGGACTATGGTAGCGATGGTAGTTGAGATTATCCAGGAATGCTTGATACACTGTTCCACCCACGAATTCAGGTGCCAGTGGATCATTGTTAAGCATGAAGAGAATGCTATATTTCTGATCCTTGAGATAAAACTCATCAATTGCTTGAACATTGAAGGCGAGCCTATAAGGGGCAGATTCACATGCATTGACAATTACTCTATCATTACTCTTTCCTTCCACAGGACGGACTCCATCTTTGAACTGACGGATAAAGTAATCATCCCAGGATTTAAGGCCACCATATGGAGCATTTAGATCAACATCAAAGGCATCCAGAAAGTCCTGACATTGCAGTTGTCCCGATTCATCATAGTATTCAATCCGGGAATTTTCCAATGCCGTATCGCAGAACCACCCATAAGGCTCCTCCTGGGTAAGGAAATCTCGGGAATCCTCAGACATCAAGAATTTTTTCCATGCGCTGAGGATGTTTTTGATGTATACATTGATTTCTGGATCAAGGAATGCTGCGAATCCTTCAGGTGTGCCCATAGGATAGGTAAGGATGGCATTGATGGGGCAGCCTACGTGATGAAGGGTGTATCGCGGTGGTGAGGTGAGGATCTTGTTGATAACTCGCAAAGCTACTTCCGGATCTGTAATGGGCATTTCTTCTTGCAAGCCTTCAGGGACATTGGTGAACATCTGGATGAACAGCATGTTGAATTTCGAATCGGTATTGATCTTGTCTTTGAGATCCTTGATCACCGGGAGCAAGTCATCATCAGATGATTTCTTCTCAAGCTGTTTAATTTTCTTTGAATCATCTGTTCCATAAACTTGTGTTGCCAGATCTTTAATGTACGCAGCAAGGTTTTTCCTGTCAGTTGGGAACCATTTTCGACCTGCAGACATTCTGCTATACAAGTAATGATGCATGTATAGTAACACGATCAAATCAATTTATTAGTACTCTATACCTTATATTCAATTTTGAGTTAGTAAACTTATATAATTTACGCAATTATGACAAATCGAATCACCTTATATAGTGTACGGTCTACAGACTGCCTCCACTTGCTTGCTGTTTAAATACTGGATTGGCTCAGTGATTAAATGTAGGTGTGGCTTTTCAGTGGCCATATATGGTTGATATTATGTGCTATATGCATGCGATTGAAAGCATACATGTATGATCTAGCTTGATCATCGTAAGTCTTCACATCTATGTAACAGCAATAGTAAAATTAACTTTTTGCTATAACAAAAATGTAAAACTCTTCATAGATATGTTTCAATCTTTCTCAATTATAAAGAATCATAAGAGTTATAAGGAAAAAAAACATGCCAGTCTGTATGTTCGTGATCATGTCATACATGCATATACATATGGTGGGAGTCATGTAGGATTGCGGCGTACCCTTAATTAAGAAGCCTAACTCCAAACTTTGTCCGGCATATATAGATATTCCTTTTCCGTGTATGTGTTGACAAATGCTGACCCAGTGTTTACTATGATTAAATTATTCATGCCATTGACCAATTAAATATACACATAATCATTAGTAAATATACCAGTTTCCGTTTTTATCTTAACTTCCATATATGTTAGAGTACATTTTAATTTATTGGAAATTGGCCCTGAAAATTATGATTTCCGTCATTACAGACTATGTGCCGACTGGCTGCTACATATAATCATAAAGGTTATATACTTTTCTATATACATATGTATAAGGAAGCTTAAGGGAAAGCCAGGTGTATTTTAATGACACCTCCTGGCTGCCTTTTTCTTACACGCAGCATGCAAAAATATAAAGTCATGCATACAGCACTGACTACTACTCTCAGGCTGTGCCCTTGACTCATGCATACAAGTGTGATAATGCATGAGCATGATATTAACTGCCTTCAAGCATTCCTCGCATGTGTGGCAAGTTTATTCCTTGCACTCCTCAACGAAACCATATATATAGGTACAGTCAAGGGACATATATTCAATTAAGGGACAAGGCTGCATGGAGCCATGTATCAATTGAACCAATACTGGTGTATTACTGGGGTATTTGTGTATAGCTTTGACATGCATGCATGCACAACTATACTCTTTTTTATAGATTGTATAATACTTGCATGTTATACTGCAGGGATGTCCACCCTCAATAACAGTGCCTAATTCCAGCAGTCTTTGTGTCCCACCATGCATGCAGTTCCGGCTTGCATTCTTATTCATTTTGTATTCTGGCTTGACGTAGAAGGTTATAAACTAGATTTATAGACTAGTGTGTGTGTGCGTATTATCAGTTATAGTGTGGAGTCTATACCTGTAACCACTGAAACATATCAGTAGTTAGTTAGACTATAATTACAATTATGTTAGGGTTTTGTACTGTTGTACTTCATTTTTATAATCTTCCTAATAACTAATAATTAAATAAAGCCCCTCCCAATATGCATTGCAGCATGCATTTAGCCACTCCCACGTGCATTGCAGTTATTCAGCCCCTCCCATCTGCAATCTTTATAATGTAATATACCACTATAACTAAAAGTAAACTTCAAAATAATTCAACTAAAGTGTTGTTTTACTACATGATAATCTAACACTATTCTACTGATTGTTCAATGTTCTCTTTGTTCCTGAGTTATTTTTTAACTTTAGCAATCAAGGAGTTGATTGGGATCACTTTAGAATCCAGGCTTGGTTCCTGACCCCTCAGATCGAATTCCAAATCTACTCCTTTACGGAAGCACAAGCAGTGAGTGGACCCTCCGATATGGAATGTACCAATCTGTTGGCCTTTTTTCACTTTCTGACCAGCATACACGAATATCTCGCAACTGGAGACATCACCCATGCCAACTCCAATGAAACACATGACACCGATATCTGGATTATTGCTCTTAATGAAGATTAAACAACGGGTTTGGGTCATTGTGAGGTACCCTTGTGAACGGTTGTCTCCTTGATCATCGTATCCCATAGCACGGCACTCTGTGTAGAACCCACCCTCGACAAGATAGGCTTTGATGACCTCACCATCCACTGGACTATGGTAGCGATGGTAGTTGAGATTATCCAGGAATGCTTGATACACTGTTCCACCCACGAATTCAGGTGCCAGTGGATCATTGTTAAGCATGAAGAGAATGCTATATTTCTGATCCTTGAGATAAAACTCATCAATTGCTTTAACATTGAAGGCAAGCCTGTAAGGGGCAGATTCACATGCATTGACGATTACTCTATCGTTATTCTTTCCTTTCACTGGACGGACTCCATCTTTGAACTGACGGATAAAGTAATCATCCCAGGATTTAAACCCACCATATTTGGCTTTTGGATCAACATCAAAGACATCCAGGAAGTCCTGATATTGCAGAGTTCCCAATTCATCGTAGTATTCGATCTGGGAGTTTTCCAATGCGGTATCAGAGAACCACCCATATGGCTCCTCCTGGGTAAGGAAATCTCGGGAATCCTCTGACATCAAGAATTTTTTCCATGTGCTGAGGATGTTTTTGATGTATACATTGATTTCCGGATCAAGGAACGCTGCAAATCCTTCAGGTGTGCCCATAGGATAGGTAAGGATGGCATTGATGGGGCAGCCTACGTGATGAAGGGTGTATCGTGGTGGTGAGGTGAGGATCTTGTTGATAACTCGCAAAGCTACTTCCGGATCTGTAATGGGCATTTCTTCTTGCAAATCTTCAGGAACATTGGCGAACATCTGGGTGAACAGCATGTTAAATTTCGAATCGGTATTGATCTTATCCTTGAGATCCTTGATCACCGGGAGCAAGTCATCATCAGATGATTTCTTCTCAAGTCGTTGGATTTTCTTTGGATTATCTGTTCCATAAACTTGGATGGCCAGATCCTTAACATATGCAGCAAGATTTTTTCTATCAGTTGGGAACCACCTACGACCTGCAGACATTCTGATATGAAGTATTTACAAAAAGGATAATTATAATTTTTAATAAAATGCATATACATCATTATATACAGTGATACAATGAGGTATAATCAATTCAATGCATATACTGTACCTTATAAACTTTTGATATAGATTAAGATACAGTGAATTGAATTTTCTTCTGGCCGATAGTATATAATTATATTATATTGCAGTCACTGAGTTAGCTACAGGTCTGCCAGCTGAAGTTGTTCATACCGTTTATATATTGGACTGTTATTTGGCTCAGGAATCATATAGGTGTGGCAGCTTGCAATTGGCTTTGTCGGCAATCTGTATTGACTAATCACTGCATATACGTGTGCAATAATATATTAATATTAATTTTACACATACAATACAATAATTAAAATTTCATTACCCAATTATTCTAAACCAGCTGACCTTTGAATCTCAGTTATAGTATGGCAAAACTTTAGTAGCTTCATGCAGTTACCAATCATTTTAATGAAGTTTATTACGTACTGCATTTGATTATGTGTACACATGCCAGATTTTTATTTCAATAATGCATACAATCATTTACTATTATGTACGACATGCATATCTAATCATATTGTGGTTACTACGCTTTCAGCTGAAGTTTACCAAGTAACTTCTATCATTTTAATTTCTTAGGGTAAATCAATAGATCGTTGCTATCGTGTATTTTTACATTATGTGCTGCTGGCTCTGAGCTGCTGTCCCTCATAGCACTAATGTAATGATATTTAATTAGATATGTACGTGGGTCAAGGGATAATTGCACTGGTGCAACATATAGATCAAAGCTATAAAGCTTAATTGTTAGTGCTTGAACACAGACAGCCATCTGGTCATGATCAACATTATCGTCTATAACTTGTTTATAGCTTTAAGCTGGCACAGCCTTCAAACCATATCAACATTAATTCAAGTTGTTTTGAACAATAAATTACACTATAGCTTAATTAAGTTAAGCTGTGTACAGAATTTGATCTACTATTTTTGATTGTAACAGAAGCGGATAATGTGAGTGATACAGCAAAAATTATTGATTTGATATAACAACATACATACAATTGTTTAATAAAACAACATAAACAGTTAGGCCGGTTGATTATTTTCATTGATCAAACTAAAGATTAATCATTCTAGAGGTTTCAAATTCCTCATCCAAAACCCTAACCCCAACTGAAGACAGAATTAACTGATGAATACAACAATTCTTTGGCTCCCTGATATTGCATTGTCTTTGTCTTGACTTTTTTTGTTATTATAAGTCACATTAAGTAGCCGGCTGGATTCACCGTGACTAATTTGAAGTACTTAACAGGTCATTAGAATCACTGAATAATGTACGTGCACTCAACTTTAATGTTGTCATCCGTTTATATAATATAGCGGCTACTGTGTGCATGCATTAATTATATTGGTGCGTGACTCTCACCATATGTTATGAACCCCGTGACTCTCATTCCAGCCCTTCTCTTTCCTCTTTCTTTTGTTGGGTTCAGTCTAACTGTGAGATAACCAATATGGTAGACCTCTTAGTATTACTTTAACTCCCCAAATATACTCATTATTATATACTAAATGCCCACCCTCTACCTTCTTGTGTCTAATTTAAATGTGAAATAGTAAACCTTTGCTTGATTAAGACAGAGAATTGAATCACTTACTGCGCTAGCTTAGTACTTTAACTATAGACTATATTGCTGGGACTGCAGCAGTGTGAAGCTGGCTGAAGTTGTGCATGCAGACATTTATTTCAATAACGCATGACATAAATTAATTACTGCTTTTATCTACATAATAGTCTAATCATATTGTGGTTATTATTTGTAATAGTACAATGGTTTTCAGCTTTTCAGTTCACCATAGTAATTAACCTCCATTTTAATTTCTTGTAAATCGATGACATTTTTGCTATTTTGTGTTGGTACAGTTTACTTGCTTGCACCAGCTGGCGGCTGTCTATAAAGCATTCACTAATGTAATATCATTAAATTATATATGTACATAGGTCAAAGGACAATTACACTGGTGACATAGATCAAAGCTATATTATATATATAACTTGTCAGTATAGGTTTGAACACAGCCATCAAACTAGATTTATCAACATTAATTTGTCTTGAACACCAATTCACACTATCTATTTCAAGTATAAGTGCTGTTTTCGATTGTAACAAAATTAAGCTACAACACAAGACTATGACTATATAATGATACACAAGCATTACTGGTTGGTTATATATGCACAACAACAATAAAATTTACAAAAGAATAACATTTTTATACAGTTAGGGTTAATTATCGTCATTCAAACTAAATATAGATTGTTCTAAAGGTTTCCTCATCCATAACCCAAACCCCGACTGAAGACAGAATGAATACAACAATTCCTTGGCTCCCTGATAGTGCACTGCCTTTCTCTTGGCTTCGTTATAAGTCACATTGAGTAGGGATTCATTGAGACCCATATCCTTGCATAGAGACACGAATTCAGAAAACATCCTTCGCTTGCAAACACGAGGCAATAAGTCAGCTTTGTTGCCAGGGGAGGAGTCGTTTGAGGCAGTATTATTGGGCATCGATTGACCTTTTATACCGTCAGTAACCTGAGGATATTCATCACCGTATGACCAGTTCATGGAGTAATGGGTTGTCTTCTCAGTGTGTCTCTTCATCTCATCTCCGCCCATGATCCGCCCCAAGTGAGGATGGTTGATACGAAACGAACTATCAAGCATTTGCTCCAGCTCCTTGAACCGACAACACACGGCCCGTGACAAATGACCGTGATGATGGAGACTGCCAAGAGTAAGGCTTTTCATATATACCGGCCTAATGAAGTGACTTAGCAGAGCTCCTTGAAGTCCCAGTACATTCCAACGACCGATTTTATCACTGCAGGACATTGTTCGTAGCCGTTCACCTTGCTGTATTCCATCCCACGTCTGTTGATTGGCGTCGGCTATGGGTATAGTACCTTCCCCTCCCTCCATCTTTGTCCTGAGTAGTCCTTGCTGTTTGGAAGTCATAGTTGGGTTGTGTGTGTTGTCGACCGATGGTTCTCGGTTGTCGTTATCGTCTCGCGAGAACTGTGCCCCGTCCCCACATGGTGCCGTACTAATGTACAAATGGAACCCGTATTGCTCTTTTACTCGCAGAATGACAAAGGAATGTGCAGAATCGGTATCTTCTTCTTCAGTGGATGAGGGTGTGACTTTTTCGAAAATCGACTTTCCTGGATCAGAGTGGAAATTACGTAGCTGAGTATAGAAATACCTCAACAATCCTCTCCTGGCTATAACCTCAGCATGGGAGTCATTGACTACGTCACCCTTCATACTCAGACACTCGCCATTGATGCACCTGGTACCGGAACCAAACGAAACCACAATCAACTCGGTCTGCTTGTTTTTATCAGTCGTACTGCGATCTTCTTGAATAAAACAAGCTATTACCTTACGACCTGGTTGGGGAAACTCTGACGTGCTCTCTAATATGGAGTGGTGTTCGTGAGCAAGAGTAGCTATACGGCACTCAAATGAATCCCCTTCGATTTTCACAGCAACATTGGATGTCGATGATGTCTGCCCGAGTAACCTATTGACTCGTAAATACTGTAATGCCTTCTCTGATACTAATCGCTTCGCCTCCTTCTTCGTTGTGCTCTGCTCTCTGAACTGCAATCCATTAAAAGCTACTTGCATTACGAATATCTTCTCATGTGGTGGACCGAATTCCTGAACAACGTTAAATTCGAAATCATATCTGTTGGCCTGGCAATACTCTGAGAGCAAGCTAACTGGATTCTTGTTTAAATCACTAATAACCGAAGCACTGAATCCTCCTTTACTCTGCTGCACGGACAATCCTACGGACCCTTTGTGGGGTAGCATTGGACTCGTACCCATACTGCTTTGATTCTGATGACTCGGTCCTGCTCCATCTTGACTGATTCCCATGTTTGAACTGGTTCCCAATCCACCCGAAACTGTGGAGGAATTAGAAGAGGAAATATTATTTTCTTGTGTTAATAATGGATGCAGAGGTGGGAGGGGCTGTGGTGATTTTGTGGGTGTGGTCTCAGATATTTTCATACCTTGAAGTCTATTAGTGATGTCAACAGACATGCCCACTTCATTCTGACGACTGCTTTTAATAGACCTCTTTTGCATTATATGCCTCTGGAGACCAAAACCCCTCCCAGATCCTAATGATGATTGTTGAGGATTAGCACACTCACCAATGGGACTTTTACTGCTGCGATTAATAATCGTCCATTGTGGAGGGCCACGCCCCTTGAATGATTCCACCACGCCCTCTTTTTCTAACTGATACAAGTGAGGGTTTACTTCTTGACGAGGTATATGTAGCAACCGGCCTATATCAACAGCAGTCATTGGTTTGCTACTATTAGACAATTCTGATACAATACTGGATTTGATATCAGCACGATGACTTGTTGAAGACGACTGAGGGTGGGACTGTGGTGGGTGTGGCATGCGAAATGATGTGGGTGGAGGAGGTTGGAATTGTTCCTGGAAAGGCTGTGAGTGTTTTAGAGCCCAACATGGCGGACCATATCTTGCAGGTACATGAACTATTGTACCCTCCTTCTCCATTACACTAAGGATATCACTGACAGCAGCAGACGATACCTCGAGTTCGATACGTTCAGTTATTGCAGTAGAATTGAGTGGGCAGCCATCACTAGTGGATAATGCTTGTATAATACTGGACCTTAGGTCATTAGTTGGTGATCGAGGACTGGTATGAGACTGAGGACGGGAATGAGATTGAGGCTGATGTTGGGATAAACCAGCCCCGCCCCCTCGATGTGGAAGAAGCCTTACTGAAAGTAACCCTTGGCCCCTACCGCTACTAACGGGCACTGAACGGCCACTGCTGCCCCCAGAGTAGTTACGGTGTCGTTTGCCTCCGCTGTTGAAAGTCCTAGGAGACGAAAATGAACCAGCGTGTTCGGATAGACTCCATTCCGGCGGTGATTCCTGCACTTTTACTGTTCGATTTTGACGCTGTAACGTGTATAAGCATTTGTTGACGTCCTTCTTGGTGTGGCCTCTACCGATCGACCTTAGAATTTCACTAAGTGAGTATTTCTGTTTGGCTGGATTACTCAAAATGCCCAACACACGGCGAGTAAGATCATTGTCTGCCATTTTAAACCAAACTTAATTCCGTTCACGTGCGCATTCCGTCAGGTCCACGTGGTCAGAGTGGGTTTTCCCGGTCCCGATCCCATGTTGGGAAGGGGGTGTGGTAAAAACCAAAGGGACTATCCCGTGATCAGTTGTGTCAAGTGGAAGATGGAAGCTAAGATCCTTGAAGTGTTAAAAAGCGCAGAATCACCTCTGACAGCTGCAGAGATCTCCAGTAGGATTCCTGGTTCAACAAAAAAATCGATCAACCAATTATATTACAAAGTCAGTACGAAGGGAGTCGAGAAAGTAGCTGGTACACAACCGCCAAAATGGAGGCTGATAAACAATGGCTTGGCTAACAGCTCCAGTGGCGCCTCTGGTAGTGGTAGTACGACAAATGATCGTTCTCCTGAACTGCCCAAGGAAGGTGCTACTCCTAACCCCATCCCAGTCAACCAGCCAGTCGAGGAGACATCCAAATCCACTGATGATGAAATAAAGGCTGAGGTTGAACGATACCTCAGAACTCAGAAAAAGTCTAAATCTGCGCCTGAAATTTATCGAGCAATCAATGACAAATTAAATAACTGTGAAACAGCCGATATAAAACGTGTTCTCGGGGAGATGCAGATAGAAGGGAATGTCTATAACAAGTCAGAGAAGGGTCAGAAACCGTATTGGGTCTGGAAGGGGTCTGGTGGAGGTAATCTCCCAAAGCAATCAAACATTAATGGTAAATTGTTGTATACAAAGGAAGATACAGAAGATGGAGGCATCAAATTCAATCCTGTCACGGATAAAGATCTTGATGACGACACCCCATCTGTACCACCCGTTACTCCCTCTGTTCCAATCCCCAGTAGTCCATTGACCCCTGCGTCTATACCCCCGGTATCATTGACCCCACCCCCAGCTGCTACCAATGCCCCATCTACTCATAGCTCGCAAGGATCACTAGATAACGAAGGAACCACCATCAGTTCAGGTAACCAATCACCCAAGCAGGCGGCCACACCGTCTCCTAGATCAGCGATTAAACTTGCTGCCAAGTTTGATGGCATGTCACTAGATGAGAGCACAATAGATCAAGAGGATGAAGACAGCATGATTCGTAGGAAGATTAGAGAGTTCTTTGAGACTAAGGTTCAAGATAATGAGGAGTTCGATGCCCGCACCATAGCCACCAGATTAGGTTTTCGTACTCGTGATAAAGTACTCTACCATCTTACTGTTTTAAAGGATGAAGGATTTTTAGATTCAACAAATGACAAACATTTCTATAAGAAACTTTAATAATCCGTTATATGTAATTTATACTGTATATTTTTATTTAGTTTAATTTATGTAATAAAGTACAGTACTTGCGTGTGTTTTAATTCACCCATTTTAAATAACATTTTGTTTTAAAATAATTATATGTTTTTTTTGCTGCCGTATTAGTTGATCTGCTTTATTAGAACAATAATATATTGTATGTTTTTGATTGTATGACCTCCCCCCGGCCGGCCCCTGTAAGGTAGGGGGTGGGGCTCCAAATTATGGTGCATGTGTACATTGATATGGTGGATATTAGTGATACGAATTACAGTCAATATGGCATATAGATCTAGTCTACACTTATGCCTGCCTGTGGCAAATCAACAATTATACATTGTCAACAGAAATACTAAAACAAGTAGTCCATTGTCTTAACTTCCAGGCCACCATTATTAACAGTATAGTGATTTATTCACTAACAATATACCACTATATACTGCGGACGACCCTACAGACACTGTTATTAACAGCAGTACAGATTAAGTACGGTCACCAGATTATCAACCAATGGATATGACACAGGTACTGATGATGTGAATGAAATTAGACAAGACAGTCACCACAGGAAGACTACAGTAGTATCTGATGATAATAATCAATCTAATTATGAACAAATGAGTCTAACACAGCAACCCACTACTGCACACATTATACATACATTTGAGGCAGGCTATAAAAATTATTAAATCAATTAATTAAATTTAAAGGCGTGGTTATAGTGTTGTCTTGGTGCATCATGGTGCATCCATAGCTATTAGAGTGCTTGGTGCATATCTATGCTTGGTGTATTTCAAGCCGGTGTATTTAGAGTGAATGGAAGCCTGGAAAACGATATGACTGACTTCTAAGTAATGGTAATAGCACGACACTATCTTTACTGAGCTTTAAAAAGTTAAAGTGTCTACCTTCACTGAACCACTGTAGAAGGCATCTTATACAGAGTATGGCAATCTGTGGACTCATATTGTTATTGCTATTAATTTGTACTAAAGGTTTGCACTATACCTGTTATATGAGATATGAGTGGCTCAGTATTACTTCACTTGTCTTATCTACAGGCTCAAATGCTGATTGCAGTGCAGGGGAATTACCTTCCGCTGTAACTCAGACAACTGTCACTGGTAGATGGGCACTGAACCATCGTGTGTCCAGTTCATGTACCGGTAAACTGACACAGTATGAGATATATGTATATAATTCTGCTGTTGGTAATGTGTATCTGGCAATGTGGTCACCATCAGGTGGGTTCAACAATTATGAACTGGTTAGTATAATGTACCGTAGTATTGACAGGTATATACATCTGTGATCATTATACATAGGTTGAAGGATCTCTAATTAATGTCACCAGTAGTAACAGTGAGTCATCAGTTATCCACTATAACTGTGTGTATATGTATGATTATGTGTGTATAGGCGGATCTCTCAATGCATCAGTGGATCAGTTTGTCTATGTCCCCAGTGGTAGTGTAGTGGGTGCATATGTTCCCAGTAGCAGCCATTCACAAGTGGTAGGGTATGTCTCTTGGAGTAGTAACTATGGACTCTGTGGGAATACTGGTGCTGACGAAACTGTTACAACTTTGAGTTGCTCAAGCAGTGGTACATTAATTAGTTGGTCAAGACTTCATGTTCAAGCAGATATCGGTATATAATATGTCCATGTGATTGGTTATTAAGTGATTTTGAGTATCATGAATTATTCTACAGAAACTGTTGACTGTGGTTCCCTGAGTATCTCTAATGGTAATGTGAGTTATTCCAGTACATTATACGGATCTGAAGCACTTTACCAATGTAACGTAACTGGATACACACTCAATGGGAACCAGAACCAAGTCTGTACTCAGAATGGGACCTGGAATGGGACTCAGCCTTCCTGTGAACTATTCAACTGTACCAACCCACCCACTCTATCCCTATCCAATGGTACAGTACATGGTGATTCATATACATACGGATCTAGTGTATCATACAGCTGTAATGAGGGTTATAATCTGACAGGGGACACTATTATAACATGTGGAGCCAATATGACCTGGAATACATCAGTAACAACACAGTGTACTGGAGTGGACTGTAGTGATCCTGGGGTACCAGATAATGGGAACCGGACTGTGGATGCAGACGGGTTTATATATCCATCCATTGTTAGTTTCAGCTGTAACCCAGGCTATATTCTAATCGGTAGTAATGCTATAATGTGTATGGCCAATATGACATGGAATGATACCCTTCCATCGTGTGATCCTGTGAACTGTAGTGATCCTGGTGTACCTGATAATGGATACAAGTTGGGCAATCATTCACAATATACGTACAATTCAAGTGTAACCTTCGATTGTTTGTCAGGATACACATTAGCAGCCCTCAATAACTCCATTACCTGCCTCGGTAATGGATCTTGGAGTGACGCTGTTCCTAAATGTCTACCAGTGAACTGTAGTGCCCCGCCCATTCTTACCAATGGAACATATAATGAGTCCTCTGATAATAGCTATCCGTTTATGACTGTTGTAGTGTATGAGTGTAATGAGGGATTCATTATCAATGGAACTAATGAACCAATATCATGTATGGCTAACAAGACGTGGTCTGGCGACCCTCCACAGTGTGTACAGGGTTGTAGTCAGTTTGATTTAGTAAATGGTACTATCTATCCATCTAATGGTCTATATATAGTGGGTACAGTACTAACTCTCTCCTGTATCAATGGATATGAACTACAGAACAGTACTAGTGGATCAATAGAGTGCTTAACTACAGGGGAATGGAATTACACCACTACCCCAATGTGTAAAGGTGGGTACGTCGACTATTTAGCTGGATACAATCATACATTAATTATATTATTCATGTTCAAATGTATTGTATTACCTCTCTATTTTAGGCATTGTAGCATCATCTAATGTGCCTACTACCACTCAAGGGACTTCACCTCCCGTAACTATGACCTTTATGTATACTGCCACCATGAGCAGTTCATCTGTATCCACAATGGTTACTCAATCTCAGCAGAGCACACAATACACAACCATTTCTACATCAAATACAGCAGCTGTAGCTATAACAACATCAACATCCATATATGGAAATAGCTATGACACAAGTAATGCTATCAGTATCACTCCATCATACAAAGGTCAGTTTATATGATGTATTATAGTGAAGGCTAATTATATATTACTCTCTCATAACTACAATGGTTCCTCTGAATACAACAATGGTATATGTAATGCCTACCTATGTTACAGCTATCACATCTCACAGTATATTTCAGTCTACGGAACCCACTGGACTTCAGTCTACTGTAATCGCACCATCACAGGATCCATTCCCAATAGCATATATAGCAGCTACTGTTGGGACACTTGCTGTCTTCATTATCGTGATATTGTTTGTTGTTATTATAGTGGTGCTGGTCGTGGTGGTTGTTAGGAGGAACAAGAAAGAAAGGAACTATAATATTCGAGATTCAATACCAGGTGCTTTATCTTAAAGCAAAGTATTTACCTTAACATGTCAAATAGACTGTTTTTATTTTATACAGATCAACAGCGGAGTCTAGAAGTGACAAACAATAGCACTATAACAGCACTGTCTCAACCATCTACTGCAACCATTATCAACAGTAGTGATTCATTCACTAACAATACACCACTTACTGCGGACCCTACAGATACTACTACTAGCAGTGCAGATTATGTACAGTCAGCACCAGATTATCAACCACTAGATACCACTCGTGTACATACATACGTTGAGCTAAATGGAAGTAGACAATATGGTCACCACACGATGACTACAGCAGTATCTGATTAATGATCAATCAGATTATGAACTAATCAGTGTAACACAGCAACCCACAGCACAGATACACCATACTTTTGTATTGAAGAATTATACAATGATTATGATATTCATTAATAAATTAGTATTATTACTGATTATTTTATATGGCCACGCCCTATGTTTTTTTCGCAATAAAGATCTATAGTCTAATTCTTTACTGAGCTTTTAACCCTTTAAACCATATAGAAGGCATCTTAGAGT
>JAYJLX010080695.1:0-24753 GCA_036873525.1 Chalinula nematifera
TTGTGTACAAACTCATTATAATAGCTCGTTGCTCTACTGAGAGAAGTCAAGTATCTAAAGGAATTGGAAGGTAGAGATGAAGATCAGATACCAGAGAAGGCAACGGCACTTTATGCACAGGATGATACCTATCGCAAATACCTACAGAATCTTGATGTTACCGTAACTCTCTATAACAAGGTATGATAGGATCTTCAATGAACTATAGTGTTTGTGTGTGTTGAGGTGTACATTAATTTATACTGAAGCATAGTACATGTAGATATTATTAGTTATACAAGTTTCATGTCCTACACGTACTGTACTGTAGATCAAAGAGGAGCTGCTGGACGTTGAAGAACCTCTAATCAGAGGAGAGATGGACAACATTGATGAGCAGCTAAAGAAAGCAACTGATGAACTTAATTGGACAACTGAAGGTATAACTTGAATTTTTAGTTCTTGAAGTTAATGTATAATGTTCAAGTTATTGCAGTAATGTCTGGCTACTGTAATTGCTATATTTAATTCCCACAATCTCTTGTTAGGTGTTTGGGAGTATATTGAGTCCATTCGTGATGTCATCAGGGACATGGAGAAGAGAGTTCGCCTTGCCAAGCTCAATGTAGACAAGATCGGTGAGATAATGTCCGAGTGGTGTAAACAGCCTTTGTACAAACGGAAAGAAGACAAAAAGGGCAGTTTCCTGAATCTGGATGACAAGGAAGCCACTCGTGATGCTCGTTATAAACTCATTAAGACAGGGGCAGAGAGCATTCATGGTCTCGTCAAAGAGAACCTAGAGTATTTCAAGGCCGAATCTGATTCAGAGGAATGGCATCGATACATAGACTACATTGATGAAACTGTACTCGATGGCCTATTCAACTGTATCCATTGCTCACTGCAGTACATACTAGATAACACAGTACAGGACAAGGCTGGCATGCAACCACTATTCGAAGTGAAGCTTGAGTTGCAGTCACCAGAGATGGTGTTCAAGCCATCTCTTGATCAGGACATGGAGGAAGGGTTTCATTCACTAGTGGAAGAACTGGTGGAAGACATGTTCTCATTTGCTTCTTTAATCCCTCGTATTGCTGCCCACAAGGGAATGGCTGATTACCTACCTGATGTTCAGGAATTAGCGGACTTGCTAGACATGAAGGAGGAAATTTCATCAAGGGTTACAGCTGCTACAGACATGGCAATAGAATTCCGAAACTCGTATGAGACGTATGCGTACCTATGGGAGGATGACAGACAGCAGTTCATGGAGCAGTTTCTGAAGTATGGCCATGTTTTGACGGCAGAGGAAGTGGAACAAGCCGGCGATGAGGGAGTTCCCGAGTCTCCACCCACTCTCAATCAGTTCAAAGAACAAGTGGATAGCTATGAAAAGGTTCATGGAGAGGTTGTGAAATTTGAGGTGAGTTTGAATTTAGCAGCATTACTGTTTCAATTTGTTATACCCTCTGTTTTTTAATCTAGGATACTAAAATTTTCAATTGTTGGTTCAAAGTGGACAGCCGTCCTTTCAAACATGCCTTACTCAATATCGTGAAGAGGTGGAGCTTAATGTTCAAGGAACACCTGATTAATCATGTGACTACCAGTTTGGATGACCTCCAGGAGTTCATTAAGGTAAGCAGAGAGATATACATGTAGTACTGCATGTACCAATACCTGCACCTCGATCCCCTATAACGTATGCCATGTGATACTATTAGCCACAGTGAAGTGTGCTGGAACAATAAAGGTATTAAAGAAATCTATATACAATGTAGATGACTGAGATGGGCGGGCTGGATGTGACCTTATACCTTATAATATTGCTATATTCCAGCCTCATATATGTATGTACTAATCCCTTGTTATATAGGTGACTAAGAAGGGTCTGGATGTGACCGTATCTGAAGGTGATTACGATGGTTTGGTGAGCGTAATGCATCATCTGTTGGCAGTGAAGGGGAGGCAGGCTGCCACCGACGTAATGTTTGAGCCACTCAAGCAAATGATTGAACTGCTCAAGACATACGGTCAGGAAATGGATGACAGTGTCCATATGCAACTAGAGGTATGTTGTTTAGATAGATATAGTGTTCATGGAAATGCACAAGAAAAAGAATTTTTTTGGCATGTACGTACCTAATTCAGCAATTTTTCAATTTTTTTTAGCATGTAGATGTACAATTACGGAATTACATAATCTCTAAAAATGATACATTTAGTACATGCAATAGTGTGGTATGTTATAAATTGGATGGGAGCTTATGTCATATATGTAATAGTAAATGGGCAGGGCTAATTTGTTAAAGGGGCGGGGCTAATACTGATTGATTAAAAGGGGATTGGCTTTGTTCTTTACTAGTGATTTTATGTTGAAAATTAGGAGCTTCCAGAGTCATGGAGTACGATCAAGAAGACCACAGTCACCGTTAAACAGGACGTAGCCCCACTGCAAGCATTAGAGGTGAACATTCTTCGAAGGAAGCTAGCAAACTTCGATGTAAGACAACATGAGTTTAGAGAGAAGTTCAGGAAGACAGCGCCATTTGCTTATGAATCAGATTATGTATATGCTCGAATAGACAGGGTAAGATAGCTGTCTGCTATGTTATAGTTTAATAATGTATCATATAACTTTTATTGATTGTTTGTATAGCTGTAACAACAGCATGTATACATACATATTTTTTTAAAGTTGAAATTCAGCACAACTTGGTCTGCTGCTTTTGCACCTGTATGCTAGCCAAAATGGTGGCTGACTTTTAGTTTTTATTTTCGCTGTTTTTTTTAATTAGGCTAATAAAGAAATAGGTGAAATGGAGACAGAAATGACTCAACTGAAGGAAGCAGCTGTGCTTTTTGAAGTAACCACACCTGACTTTAAGCAGCTGAAGGCCTGTCGTCGTGAAGTTGTGATGCTCAAGACCCTCTGGGACATGGTTATACTAGTACAGAGTACATTTGGGGCCTGGAACACAACCCTCTGGAGTAATATCAACGTAGAACAGATGGACATGGACTGTAAGAAATTCGTTAAAGACATCAGAACTCTGGATAAAGAGATGAGAGCCTGGAATGTATTCACAGGTAGGTTGCAAGCTGGCACTACAGAGTCAACTATTGATGCCAGCTACATGCTTCCTTACCCCAACGAATAGTATAGTTAAACTCCATTCTTTTAATTTTTCTAGGACTTGATTCAACTGTGAAGAATATGGTGACCTCCCTTCGTGCTGTGGGTGAACTCCAGAACCCCGCTATAAGAGACCGTCACTGGGAACAGCTCATGCAGGCCACTCAGGTATGAACATACAGTGTAATAAGGCTTATAATGTGGCAAATGTGCTGTTGAAATGACAAGTGTTTTTTGTGAACAGGTCAAATTTATCATGTCGGATGAAACTTGCCTCGCCGATCTACTAGCACTGAACCTTCATAATTTTGAAGATGAAGTTAGTTTATATTAACATCATCGTATTTAATTTCTCCCCTTCCCCTCCACTTGTTATAGGTGCGTAATATTGTGGATAAAGCCTCAAAGGAATTGAGTATGGAGAAGACATTGAAGGAACTTAACAAGACCTGGGCAGACATGGAGTTCGAGACTGAGCCTCATTCCAGAACTGGTCTCAAGCTGTTGAAGACCAGTGAAGAACTGATTGAAACACTTGAGGATAATCAGGTATAAGAAAAAGGAACATGCATCCTCATACTCATACTTTCATACTTTCATACTCATATAGCAAGCAGGCATTGAAAGTTTATCATTTCTTTCATTTCTCTCTCTCTCTCTTCCTTTCTGATATAGGTTCAACTCCAAAACATGATGACCTCAAAATTTGTTGGTTATTTCCTGGAGCAAGTCTCTACCTGGCAGAAGAACCTCTCGAATGCCGATGCTGTCATAACAATATGGATGGAAGTCCAGGTCACTTGGTCCCACTTGGAAAGCATCTTCATAGGGTCCGAGGATATTAGGGCCCAGCTTCCTGAGCACTCCAAACAATTTGACACTATTGATGCTGATTTCAAAGTACGTATACAAGACAGTACACAGCATTGTTAAATAAGAATAGGAAATTATACAATAATTTTATACATTGTAATAGTTAATAATCCTCTATGTATATTTAAAGACCTCTGGATAGGGGCTGGTGTAGTTGTAGGGCCGAATTGTGTGACAGTGTAGTAGTGATACACATACTGTTTGTTCACCTATATCTGTTTGACTAGTGCCTTTATCAATCCATGTCTTTCTTCACTTGTATTGTACACAATAGAAACTAGTGGAAGAAGTCAACAAGTCACTGAACGTAGTCAAAGCAACCAACAGGGCACGGCTTTATGAAGAACTGGAAGACATTCAAAAAAGGCAAGTATAGTTGGATTTTTCCTTCATTTTTTCATTCATTATGATTGTTAGTAACTCACTTGTTTCTGTAGGTTGTCTGTTTGTGAGAAAGCACTCGCCGAGTATTTGGAAACCAAGCGGTTGGCTTTCCCACGGTTTTACTTTGTGTCATCTGCCGACCTGTTGGACATCTTATCAAAGGGTAACCAGCCATCACTGGTGAGTTGATGGATAAAGCTACAGTATATATGTGCATGCATAAGGGTGGGCCCAATTAGATATATAGTACATGTGTGTATGATACAGGTACATAGTTATAATGCAATATTAATACATGCATAGTAGAACACCTTATTGGACTCTATTGTAATAAAGATGGCTTTACCATACTGTAATGATGAGACAGCTATAATCAAGAACATTTTTATGCATGTACATGTACAGAATACTGTGTACATCAATATTAAGATGCCCTTCTTATCTCAGGTTGCCAAGCATCTCGCTAAGCTGTTTGACAGTATGGCCAAACTAAAGTTCAAAATGGACCAAGATGACAAACCGACAAAGACAGCCCTTGGTATGTTCAGTAAAGATGGCGAATACGTTGACTTCGATGAGCCCTGCGAACTTATCGGACAGGTTGAGAGCTGGTTAAACCTGTTACTGGACAGAATGAGAGCTACAGTCAGACACCAGTTCATGGAGGCCGTGGTCACATACGAGGAGAAGGCTCGAGAACATTGGATATTTGATTATCCTGCTCAAGTGGCTCTGGCGGGAACACAGATTTGGTGGACGACTGAAGTCAATATAGCCTTCAAACGGCTGGAAGAAGGATATGAGACGGCATTGAAGGACTATTACAAGAAACAAATTAACCAGTTGAACACTTTAATTAATCTACTTCTCGGTGACTTGAGTAAAGGAGACAGACAGAAAATTATGACCATCTGTACTATTGATGTTCACGCTCGTGACGTAGTGGCCAAACTCATAGCTCAGAAGGTGGAGAACTCTCAAGCGTTCACTTGGTTGAGTCAGCTGAGGCATAGATGGGACGAGGACCAGAAACACTGCTTTGCCAATATCTGCGATGCACAGTTCAAGTATGCATACGAGTATCTGGGGAACACTGCTAGACTTGTCATTACACCATTAACTGACAGGTGAGTAGTAAGACACACAAACCAAACGGTTATTGTTTAGATAATAAAGTATGGTGTTTATAATATTAAAGGTATTTATTTATTGTACTACATGTACATAAGTACTAAAGTTCATTTCTTTTTGCCTTGAGTTGATTATTGTTTTATAAAATTACAGTAATTAATATAATTACTAAGAAAATATTTAGCAAGCAAACATAGAGTTCTACTCTCCGTACATGTATTAACCTATAGTTTCCTCTTTCTTCCCCCCCCCCCTTCCCTCCTCCATTAGGTGTTACATTACCCTCACTCAGTCCCTTCACTTGACCATGAGTGGAGCCCCGGCAGGACCAGCTGGTACTGGTAAGACAGAGACAACCAAGGATTTGGGTAGAGCCCTGGGAATCATGGTATACGTCTTCAACTGCTCAGAACAGATGGACTACAAGGTATACACACATACATTCCCTCGCACACAATTACTATACTATTACATGTACATGTACCGTAATTCCTCTAAAAATTCGTCTTATTAAATTTTGAACAACTAATTTTAAAACAAATATTTTAGAGGTAAAATGAAAAATTCCAGCCACATTTGACTATTTTTGACGAAATTAGAGGCTTTTATAAAAGTGTGGGAAAGTAACAGAATTAAAAAGTTACCTGGTTGTAGTAGTTTTTCTGGATTTCTTTGTCACGAAGCAAAAATCAAAAGGTACAGCAGCAGTAATTTTAAAACGAAATTTTAGAGTACTTTTGAAGACATTTTCAGCCAAATAATTATTTAATTTTGAAATTAGAGGCACGAATTTTTAGAGGAAATACGGTATGCGTTTAGTAGTCTAGCCTATATACAGAATGTATGTTACGTACATGCACTTGTTTGTGTTAGTACATGTAATGTATATCATTTAATGTATCTTTAACCTTATTACTTGCTACATGTACATATATCAATTTAATTGATTTTTCCTGTTTGTTTTCCCTTCAGTCAATTGGCAATATTTATAAAGGACTGGCCCAGACTGGTGCCTGGGGTTGCTTCGATGAGTTCAATCGTATATCTGTTGAGGTGCTATCTGTGGTAGCTGTACAGGTCAAGACAATCCAAGATGCCATAAAGATGAAGAAACAAAGGTTCATCTTCGAAGGGACTGAAATACGCATCACGCATACTGTGGGTTTGTTCATCACAATGAACCCTGGATATGCCGGTAGGACAGAACTACCGGAGAACCTTAAAGCATTATTCAGGTACAAATGACACAGTCCTACATGTACATATACATGTACTGTATCCATATACATGTACATACTATACGATACTGCTCACTACAGATACAATATACTGTATACATCTATATACACATACATACTATACGATACTGCACACTACAGATACAATATACTGTATACATCCATGTACATACTATACGATACTGCACACTACGCTACAGATACAATATACTGTATACATGTGTATTACAACAAGCGGCAGGAATGCATGTGCATGTATAAACATTATACTATCCAACAGCCTTCAGTTGCCTAATGTTCCATTTGCATGAAGAATGAATATCATAAATTATTATACTTCTTGAAAATTAAATTTTGTTTTTGTGCAGGCCTTGTGCTATGGTCGTACCTGATTTCGAATTGATTGCTGAGATCATGTTGGTAGCCGAGGGATTCCTGAATGGGCGTATCCTTGCCAGGAAGTTTTTAACCCTTTACACACTATGTAAGGAACTCCTGTCCAAGCAAGACCACTATGATTGGGGACTGAGGGCCATCAAGAGTGTGTTGGTAGTGGCTGGTTCACTGAAGAGGAGTGATAGAGGAAGACCAGAGGATCAGGTTAGAGCCGAGGGGAAGAGGGGGTTCATTAGATCATTATGATATAAGAAGGAATGGTTGTTGGTGGGCTTTTGTAGGAGCGAGCCAAGATTGAAATTATAATTAAAATCATTCTACTTATTGCCATATGATAATAGGACTCAGTGTTAGTACAGATATTGTCTCACCATTTTTCTCTCTAGGATTACAATCCAAGTGGTTACCCACGAAAAAACCACATTATTATTCATCAATTATTTTGCACATTTAAGGAAAATCCCCAGGAAATATTTATATAATTCTAAACCACTTATGATACTGTTTATTGTGGTTTCTATGTGCCTATAGAATCCTTTGGGAACCATAGAAAGCTCACACCTTGCACTCAGTTATATTATATTATTCCCTTGGGATTTTACAGGCACATAGAAACCTTATAAATAGTAAGTACAATGATACTATAATTCCTGACAATCCATATTATCACTTTATCATGCTTTCACCATTCAAGATCTTTTAAAAAAAATTTTATTTCCAAACATTTTGACAGCTATTTAGCCATCTCATCAGTGCATGCATGGCCACAAGTGATAAAACATAATACTATTAGACACTACTAAACACAAACACATAGTTCAACATTCAGAGATGAAGAACCACAATGGTAAAAACAGCACTTAAGTTCACTAGTGAATGAATCAAGTGTACAATCGTTTTCTAAGTCAATGAAGCTGCATTTTTATGGTTGTGATTCATTGCATAGCATCAGTGGTGAGAGTTCACACTTTACTATACTAGTTATTATCAAAATACTATAGATAAATACATGTACATGTAATATACATCGTCATACGTGTGTATAACTACTGCATGGATGTGGTCAAATTTGACATGCTATGCTGAAATTACTGGGTACCCCCCTCACGGCCCTCAGTAAAATTTTTGAATCATGCACCCCTGCTTGGCTCTACTGAGGAGAAATGGAAATATTTTTTTTTTACATTAACAAAACAAAAGAATGAGAAATATGAGAAATGTGGCCTTTGCAACGACTCTTAGCTTCACAGGTAGTAGAGGTCATGATCAACACTATTAAAGATCTTTGCATCAATCTCTGTGGACATCAAAACGTTTCCAATGGAGTGGAAGAAAATCCGGTTATCAAGTGTTCACAGAGATTAATTAATGATCTAATACTGACCAGTCAAAATTCCAGATGTCCTCGAGGATGTCTGAGAAAGATGCCCGAGAGAATGCTCATAAGGATACGCAAGAGGATGTCTAACAGGAATCTCGAGAGAAGGTCTGACAGTATGTTCAAGGTCTGGTCTGTGGGCGGGATATCTGAGAGCATTTCTGAAAGCCTGTCCAAGAGGATATTCGAGAACATGTATACAAGGATGTCCCAGAGGATGTCCGAGAGAATGCCTGAAAGGAGGATATAATCGATTAGTGGAAGGTGTAGAATATGGTTCCAGACTGATCGTTCAGATCGTGGTGTTGACCAGTAACCCAGCACAATCCATGTTACATTAAAAAATAGAACACACAATTTACATGATAGGAAACTAATCATCTTTTTTTTTGCTTTTTTTCCTATTGTATTGCAACTGCAGTGAAAAGGAGCTGTCTAAATTTTAGATTATGTGGCTGGCTGGCTTCCGTATTACCTCTAATATTCTTACTTCTATATTCTTACAATTGCAAATCAACACAAAATTGCACTAACAAAGCTGCATTGTCTTTCTACTTACTTCTCACACTAGCTTCTAGGGATATGCAAATTATGCTCCTATTACCCTAAAATTATGCTTTTTCAACTCCCTATTATGCTATGCTCATATGCCTGACCCCATGCCCTATTATGCTCATTTTTATGCTCATTATGCTCACAATAGCAGTTGAATTTAGTGAACTGTCAGCCATTTTCCTTCAATTTTAACTGTCTGAATACGTATGTGCCTTTGTCTACAAGTGTACCGTACTATTTAGACTGTACACACTGTATGAAACTTAATTAATCTCAATATGCACTCACTACGTAAATCAAGTAATAATACTAATGTATGTGCTGAACGTATAAATTTAAAGGACACCACCACTAACTAATTTTGTTGAATTTTAAAAACTTTAAATTGCAAAGTTTTATATCTTAAATACCATTCAGACATAATTTTCAACTATGTGTGGGTGGATATGGTATAAAGTTCCTATTATGCCAGCATAATAGGGGCATTATGCTCCATTTAATGTTAGCCTATTATGCCCAAAATTATGCTGGCATAATTTGCATATCCCTACTAGCTTCAGTAGCTTGTTCATGTTTATCTAACAATGGTGCATAGTAAGTAAACACAGCTGTACTATCTTCATGTAAGACTACTCTTCATTCAAGAAATTCATTAGAATAACACAGCTGTTTAAAAAAAAACTATTATAGACAGTCAGCATGTTCATAATGATGTGTACTTTTGGTATACTCTTAAAGGATTTTTTTTTCAGTACTGTGAGTTAGATAAGCAGTATAAATACATGTAGTTGCTGAACAATATCTTAATCTAGTCTCTGTCCAAGAGAATATTCAAGAGCATCATCTGAGCATGTGTGAAAGAATGTCTGCAAGGAAGATGTAATGGATTAGTGGGCAGAGGATACTTACACTGTATTGTAAAATTAATTCTACCGTTGCTATTTTCTCAATGAGCATGTATGAAATACTGGCACACAGTCTATGTGCAGTGTTTCTGATAAGAAATGAAACTTTCAGAACATTTTACTGCATAATAATTAAACTACATGTATTATAATAGTTTTCACCAGACATGGGGGAAATTTGATCATATGAATGCCAAAATTGACCAGAAAATGTCCTTTGACAGGTTGTTATTTAATCTCTGTCTATAATTTTTGTATGTCCATTAGGTGTTAATGAGAGCTCTGAGAGACTTTAACACACCGAAGATCATTACAGAGGATGTCACCATTTTCATGGGTCTCATCGGAGACCTGTTCCCGGCATTGGATGTACCCAGGAAAAGGGACATGGAATTTGAGGCATCAGTCAAGCAGTCTGTGTTGGTAAGTCATGCAAACCGTACTGTTTCACAAATCGACTATTTTACTATTTTAGTAGTATACAAGGATAAGTCCAATAATTGCTTTGTGTCAATGGATAGTTTCCTTTATAATAATTATAGATTATTATACATTGCATTACAGTATGTTACTGTACATGTACAGTTGTTATTACACGTTTTTTGTTGTTATTCCTCAGGACCTTGGTCTACAGCCGGAAGACAGCTTTATACTCAAGGTGGTGCAGCTGGAGGAGCTACGTCATGTCCGCCATTCCATATTTGTAATTGGTAATGCTGGAACAGGGAAGAGCAAGGTACAATACATACATACCTACTGTACATGATACAATAATAATGTACATGTACATAATAATTAAAGTATGGTTTAGTATTTGCTCATTAAATATTCATCTAAGATTCATTAATCATGCCCACTCTTTACCCACCACTTGATAATATTGCAAATTGTAATTATTTTGTAATAAAATCAATGAATATTTTAATGAAGATATTTTGAACTCAACCCAAATAGACTTTATACATGTAGTTATAGACATTGTACGTCTAAATGCACACCATATACATGCATGCAAGCAGTTCATGTATTGATTTATACACTTGTAGTGACTATCATTATAATCCTGTTTATATTTTGCTTTGTTTAGATTCTTCGTTGCTTGAATAAAACCTATCAAAACATGAAGCTTAAACCGGTATGGCAGGACATCAACCCTAAAGCCGTGACTACAGACGAACTGTATGGGGTTATAAACAGGGCCACCAGAGAATGGAAGGACGGCCTCTTCTCCACCATTATGAGAGATATATCTAATATCACACACGATGGACCCAAATGGATCGTACTGGATGGAGATATTGATCCTATGTGGATTGAGTCACTCAACACTGTCATGGACGATAACAAGGTACTATAGTACACATGTACATGTGCTGTATGTTTTGTGTCACATGATACATATCCTGTACTGTATTGAGTTTGATCAAGGGGCCCTAATTTTATCATTACCCAACACAAATGTACGTATTGGCTTGACAAATCTACTTGATATGAATTTACATGTATGTTATACATGTAGAAGCGCTTTTACATGTATATAAGGTCTCAGTGTTTCCTGTGTGAATGTGAATACAGTAGTGTAAAGTGTACTGTGTATAATACTGTTTCTATTGTGTGTTGTAGGTACTAACACTGGCTAGTAATGAACGAATCCCTTTAACCCCTTCAATGAGACTGATGTTCGAAATCGGCCATCTCAAAGCAGCCACACCCGCCACCGTTTCCCGGGCTGGAATCTTATTTGTCAACACATCCGATGTTGGCTGGAACCCGTGAGTACATCATTATTATTACTAGCATTGTACAGTACAATGTGTTACACATTATGGGTGGTATATTATACCTAATTGAGATTTCCTTCATTATTTATTATAGTTATGTTCAGAGTTGGATTGATAAGAGAGAAATTCAATCAGAGAAGGCCAATTTGACAATCCTGTTTGAGCGCTATGTTCCTCCCTGCCTTGAGACCCTTCGGCATCGTTTCAAGAAGATTACGCCAATTTCGGAGACGAGTATGGTCCAATCCCTGTGTTATCTATTGGAGACTCTCCTCACCCCTGAGAACACACCACCAGATTCACACAAGGACATTTATGAACTGTATTTTGTGTTTGCTGCTATTTGGGCATTCGGAGGGTCAATGTTCCAGGATCAGGTAAACTAAAATTCATTATCTAGTCATTAATTAATATTCATGAGCCATTAATTTCTATTGAGTCATTAAGATACTTCACAATCTTCATAGCTTACATAACTGAAAATTTATAATACATGTGCATGTAATTATTGCATTCTTTTCCAGCTGGTTGACTATCGTGTAGAGTTCTCCAAGTGGTGGGTAACAGAATTCAAGACTGTCAAATTCCCAAGCCAAGGAACCGTGTTTGACTATTACTTGGACAGCGAGACCAAGAAATGGACGCTGTGGAAGGAGAAAGTACCCAATTATGAACACAACGGTGAACTACCGCTGCAAGTGAGTGCCAAATTAAATTAAACTGCAGTGCTCAGTCACACTACAATACAGCACTGACAAGTATACCACAGGCATACAATACGTATTATGTAGCTACCACTACAAAAACATTACATATTGGAATTTGGTGGAACTACGTGTATAAAACAATTATACTGGCCATATTGTATATTGGCTGATCTTACATGAATACATGTACTGTACACGCATGTACACATACAATGTACATAGCAAACTTTAGCCTAAACTAAAATAATGCTAACAGCAGAAACAATGTTTTCAACAGCGGCTTACATGTAAAACCTTAAAATCCATTTACATGTATCGTACTTTAATTTCAATACAGTACGTGTAATTGGGTTTTAGCAAAGTTATTTACTACTTTTAATTTTCTTGGTTATTCTAGAGTGTGCTAGTTCACACAGCTGAAACCGTGGGGTACCGGTATTTCATCGATCTACTGATGAAGAACTCTCGTCCTGTTATGTTGGTCGGTAATGCAGGCTGTGGTAAAACAGTGCTGATTAACGACAAGTTAAACTCACTCGACGAAGACACACTAGTCTCAATGATACCGTTCAACTACTATACCACTTCACTCATGTTGCAGCAAGTTATGGAGAAACCTCTGGAGAAGAAAGCCGGACGTAACTACGGTCCCCCTGGAACAAAGAAGCTGGTATATTTTATTGATGATATAAATATGCCTGTAGTGGATACGTATGGTACAGTACAGCCTCACACGTTGATTAGACAGCATCTGGACTATAACCATTGGTACGACCGTACCAAACTGCTCCTGAAGGAAATACACAACGTACAGTACGTGGCTGGTATGAACCCAACAGCTGGTAGTTTCACCATTAATCCAAGACTTCAGCGCCATTTCACAGTGTTCGCAGTCAGCTTCCCAAATATGGACGCCCTCCGCACAATCTATCAGAGTATCCTGCAAGGTCATGTGACCCAGGGGAAATTCTCCTCCCAAATTCAGCGTATTTATGAGAAGATAGTCAACTGTGCACTGACATTGCACTCGAAAGTTGCCTCCACTTTCCTCCCGACTGCCATTAAGTTTCACTACATATTCAATTTGAGAGATCTCTCCAATATTTTCCAGGTAAGAAACAAACATACTCACAAATGTAAAACCATGTACCTCTTGTCATTCTCTCTCTCTCCCTCTCTCTCCTCCCCAATCCAGGGTATGCTATTTACAGCATCAGATTGTGTCAAAACTCCTCTTGATTTTATTCGTCTCTGGCTCCACGAGGCTAGCAGAGTTTATGGGGACAAATTTATTGAACAAAAGGACATGGAAACTTTCACAAAACTGAAATACGAAATAGCTAAGCAATCCTTTGAGGTACAGAAATTCATTCAGTAATTACAAATGAAGTCCATGGGCTATGTATGTTACATTCGGAAGTTACATTATTCTCACTATTAATTGCGTGTACTAAATTTAACGCTTTTTGCGATATGTAATTTTTCACTGAATTTAGTATGCGTTGATTTTTTAATTAACTATTATTAAAGTCTGTTCACGTTAACTATGACCTCCGTAAATTTCCCCATGTATAAGAGTACAAAATGCGCAATACTTAAGGTATAGGAAGATTTTTCTACCACTGATAACTTTTAAAAAACACTCGATATCAATACATCGCTTACATGAGAAGAACGCCCAGGACAAGACGAACATTTTTATTCTAAAATGAAAGCTGTACTACAGTCTGTCGTAAAGTTAGCCTCGTTTTCGAAAGGTCATAGTTAACGTGAACAGACTATAGTTTGCAATAAATTTATAAAAGTACTATTTTTAGTGCACGTTAATTGAGAAATATTGAAAAATTGCTTAATTAAATACTTGCAATTAATAGTGAGAATAAGGTAAAGAGTACACAATGCAGAAGTTACATTTTGTTCAATTTTTACACTGTGTATTTTTTAGCATTACGCTTAGCATAAGTTTTTGTACAGTATACTGCACTACAAAGTCACATTAATTGTTATATTGTAACTGTCTAATGACCACATCAATTAATGTAACCCTTTATCCATTCCCCTCAGGATATCGATGATGCTAGCCTCAAGCAAGAGCCCCTCATATTTTGTCATTTTGCGGCAGGTATTGGTGAACCCAAATACCTTCAAGTGACAGGATGGGAGTCACTTAACAAGACACTGGAGGAGGCCTTGGACTCCTACAACGAGATCAACGCCATTATGAACCTGGTGCTGTTCGATGATGCCATGCAGCATGTGTAAGAAGGAATATGCATGATGTACTGTTTATAATACGGTATACATGTAGTTGTAATAGTGTACTTTAAGTCATGCATGGTTGTTGTACATGTACATGTACATAATAAAATTATGTATATTAAATTTAGCTTAAACGGTGCTGCCCTACAGTTTCAATAATACATGTGTAAATAATAGAATTCTCTTTTCTCTGTATAGTTGTCGAATCAATCGTATCCTTGAGTCTCCACGTGGAAATGCCCTATTGGTCGGTGTTGGTGGGAGTGGTAAGCAGAGTTTAACCCGATTGGCTGCGTCCGTGTCAGGACTGGAAGTGTTTCAGATTCAGTTGAGGAAAGGGTACAGTACCACTGACCTTAAGGCTGACCTCGCCCAGCTGTACATCAAGGCAGGCGTTAAGAATATTGGGACTGTGTTCCTACTAACAGATGCTCAGGTATGTATGTTTAGACTACTAGTATACAATGTACACTTACTTGTATGCCTTGTTAGTATCTGTTCACATGTACTGTTTACGTGTGTGTATACAGTATGTATGAAACCAGCTGTGTAATAGACTCAGTAATAGCTGGAGTAATTCACATACATGTATGACCTATTGGTATATAGTTTGTTCATGTCGAGTTTACTGTTTCTTATTCATCTAAAATTATTCTAGACTTTTGGCCATACCGACCTGTGCATTACATTGAATTATAAGTTACGTACTTTAATAATTTTAGGTTCCAGATGAGAAATTCCTGGTTGTTATTAATGATCTACTGGCCTCAGGGGAAGTCCCTGGATTATTTGCCGATGACGAGTTAGAGAATATAATCAATGGGTTAAGGAACGAGGTCAAGGGGGCTGGTATTGAGGACAGTAAGGAAAATATCTGGAAGTTCTTCATTGATAGAGTCCGGAGACAGCTAAAGGTGAATTAGAGAGGCTATGCTACATGTATGGTATTTAATAACCACCCCGCCTTTTCCTATATGCTGAGCTGAGTGGGTGTGGTCACAAACTGGATATAAATAGTCCATATTATTATCTAGTATGTACTGTATACCATACATGTATGTTACCTTCGTTAGGTGGTGTTGTGTTTCTCACCTGTTGGAGCAACTCTGAGAGTTCGTAGCAGGAAATTCCCTGCCATTGTTAATTGTACTTGTATAGATTGGTTCCATGAATGGCCGCAAGATGCTCTCATCTCTGTCAGCTCACGTTTCCTCTCTGATGTTGATTTGATCACTGTAGGTTATAACTAATGAAGGTTAATACTTTAATAGTTACTTTGTTTCTCTCTCTCTCTCCCTCTCTTCTCACAAGTCTGAAGTGAGAGAATCAGTGAGCAAGTTCATGGCCTTCGTGCACACTTCAGTAAATGAAATGAGCAAGCAATATTTAGCTAATGAAAGACGGTACAACTATACCACACCCAAGAGTTTCCTGGAGTTGGTAAGAGTATGATACTGTAGTAGCCTGCATAAATTGTACATTTAGTTTACATTCCCATACTTTTATTAATTCGTACTTCCATTTTTATATTTCTGTTCCTGTAACCAACTCTTCTAGATTGCTCTTTATCAGAACTTACTCTCCAAGAAACATGGTGAATTAACCATGAACATGGAGCGACTTGAGGGAGGTTTGGAGAAGCTGAAGAGCACAGCAGGACAGGTTGACGACTTGAAAGAAAAACTGGCAGCACAGGAAATTGAGTTGAAACAAAAGAACGAAGATGCAGATGCTCTTATAGAGAAGGTTGGAGTGGAACAGGAAAAGGTCGGTAAGGAAAAGGCTATTGCTGATGCAGAGGAAAAGAAAGTCGCAAAAATAAACGAAGAAGTTTCTAAGAAGCAAAGAGATTGCGAAAGAGATCTAGCAAGAGCTGAACCCGCCCTTAAGGCAGCCGCTGAAGCTCTGGATACACTAAACAAGTCGAATTTGACTGAGTTAAAGTCGTTTGGTAAACCACCTCCGATCTGTGTTACTGTGATAGCAGCTGTCATGAAACTACAGGCCCCATCCAACAAAATACCGAAGAAAGTTTCCTGGAATGATGGCAAGAACTACATGGGAAAGGTTGATCAGTTCTTGGACTCTCTGATAAACTTTGACAAGGAGAATATTGGAGACGCCAACAGAAAGGCTGTGGACGAATACCTGAATGATAAAGAATTTGACCCTGATTTTGTCAAGTCGAAATCACTGGCAGCCGCAGGTATTTATGCCAAACCAACCCATAGAGTTGGTTTTATAGTTTTTCGTACATGTACATGTACACAGCCACATGTGTACATGCACAGAGGCTGGGGTTGTTTTTTACAGTTTTGTGTGTTGTGTATGATTGTTGTACAAGTCTTTTCTATCATTCATTTTTATGAATGATTTTTTTTCCTCCCATTATAGGATTGTGTTCATGGGTGATAAACATTGTAAAGTTCTTTGAGGTATTCTGTGATGTTGAACCTAAGAGAAAGGCCCTGGCTCAAGCTAACGAAGACCTCAAGGCTGCTCAAACAAAGCTAGCAAAGATCAAGGCGAAATTGAAAGAACTCGACGATAACTTGGCAGAACTGACGGCTCAGTTCGAGAAGGCAACAGCTGCTAAACTGAAATGTCAGCAAGAGGCTGAAGCAACAGCTCTCACCATTTCACTTGCTAACAGGTAAACCTTTCAACACTACTGACAGCAATAATTCTCTCTTTGTAAATATGCTTAATATTCCATGCATTATGTAGTATTTAGTAGTATTTTGGATAATACTTGTACTGTAAGATTCCTAATTTACGCTAACACTATGCATACAAACTCTTACTACTACTCATTGGTATGTACATGTGTACCTCTCTAGCTGAGCATATTATGTTAGTTTTTATTCTTATACTGTAATTCTATTCCATCCTTGTTTGATTATAATTGTCTGTATTCCAGGCTTGTCAATGGTCTGGCGTCTGAGAAGGTTCGTTGGGGGGAGTCAGTGGTTAAGATGAAACAAGATGAGTTGACTCTGCCGGGTGATGTCCTCCTGACAGCCTCCTACCTCTCCTATGTGGGCTGTTTCAATCGTGTCTATCGACTCAACCTTCTCGAAGAAAAATGGATGCCCTTCCTGAAGTCCTTACAGGTAAGAAGCTATAGACCCCTTAAAGCGATAACAGATCAAAGGGGAATTGACTGAATATTGCTCTAATTTAGTAGGCATGACTGAAAAGCTGTCCCCTATTTTGTAGGGACTAAAACTAAAACTATGGCTAAAATATGACCTGGCTTGATTTTTTTCGATATGCAGCCTTTTCCGACTACTTTTCTTTGCTCAAGCAACATAAATAGATAGCTAACGAAGCTTTGCAGTGTATACTATGTCTTTTTTTTGGTCTATAAAAATGTTAATGCTTTATATAGCCAAATTTTTATACCTTTGCCTACTGTCTACGTACATTTCATCCCTACAAAATGGCGCATACCCGCACCATTTTAAGCAAAAAATTCGCCCCAACTTGTGAGAATTAGTTATCGCCTTAAGGGGTCTATAGTGTGTGAAGAATAACCGTGAACATTGGGAATATCAATTAGTCTATAATGTACATGCACATTCACCAATATAACAATGTAAATTTAATTAAGTGGAATCAATAAACTACATGTACACGAATGTACGCATGTACATGTACTATACAATGTACTCAATATAGTAGTATTAGGCACTATAATATTGCTATAGTGGATTGGCTTTTGAAAAGCTTTGTACAAAAAAAACGGTTAAATTTTGAATACAAGACACAATCAATAAAACTGACACCCCATTGTTATTGAATTTGAATAGAAAATTTGCTCCAATACATGATTATAATTCCGTATTATTATTATTTTGCACTGTCTTTTGACTTGATTTCTTCAGCCTGCCATCCCTATGACTGAAAGTCTGGATGTACTCTCTCTGCTCACTGACGCAGCCACCATAGCTCACTGGAACAACGAGAACCTTCCCAATGATAGGATGTCCATAGAGAATGCCACCATATTGACCAATGCTGAGCGATGGCCGCTAATGATAGATCCACAGTTACAGGGCATTAAGTGGATAAAGACCAGGGAGGGTGATGAATTGAAGGTCGTGAGACTAGGATCAAGAGGGTACGCAAATATACTTATACATAGTTTATTGATTGAATGACCAGGATAACAAAGAATTTTTTTTATAGCATTTCATTTATTTTACCAAGAACATTTTACTCATTTACAACATGTGTACATGTATATGTATCTATATGTAAATGTAAATTTTTAAGGAAACTGCTTAAACATACATGTACTTGCATGTACAATGTACATGTATTTACATGTATACATGACAATAAAAATGACTGATAATTTTCATATCTATTAAATTTTCAAAGAACACATTTTATGCAAAGAAAATCTTTTTCCACCACAAAATATTCTCAAACTGCTGTTTCTTTTAATCTTGTACAGTTACTTGGACTTTATCGAGAATGCTGTAGCCAATGGTGACTGTTTACTACTGGAGAACATTGAAGAATCCATTGATCCCGTATTGGACAATCTACTGGGTCGGTTAACCATCAAGAAGGGTAGGTACATCAAGATAGGAGACAAGGAAGTGGAGTACCATCCAAAGTAAGGAACAAAAAAATGCCTGTAATAGTTACTAAACATCATTTTGAATTGGTGATTATGTCACAGGTTTAGGATGATCTTACAGACCAAGCTAGCAAACCCACACTACAAGCCTGAGATGCAGGCTCAGGCAACCTTGATTAACTTTACTGTGACTCGTGATGGTTTGGAAGATCAGTTGCTAGCCGAGGTAGTGGCAACAGAGAGGCCTGACCTTGAGAAGACTAAGGTAAACACATGTACTATACATGCATTTATATATATACTGTACATAATTATAATCCTTTGAGGATAAAAATGGTCTTTGTAAATTCATTTGTGTGTACATGTATAAACTTCCCTATCTTGTCATCTCTCATTATTTTTTTCCTCTGTTGCCCTCTTCTCTTAGGCTGAGCTCACAAAACAACAGAATGAGTTTAAGATAAAGTTGAAGGAGTTGGAAGACTCGTTGCTGTCTCGTTTGTCATCTGCTGGAGGTAACATTCTTGGTGACACCTCTTTGGTAGAGAATCTTGAAACCACCAAGAGCACTGCCCAGGAAATAGAAGCAAAGGTAATGCGCATACATTTATATATATACATGTACATGTACACTTGCACGCCATCCCATTACACATGCACTGTACATGTACAATTGTGCATGCATGTACGTGTGTACAACATGTACTGTTTGTTTCTTGTATAGTATATAATGTGTACCTACATGTACATGTACATGTATACTATTTATGTGTGTGTGTGTACATTAGGTTGCTGAGGCAATCACTACAGAGAAGAAGATTAATGAAGCTCGTGAGAGTTACAGACCAGCCGCAGCCAGGGCTTCCCTCCTTTACTTTATACTCAACGACCTGTGCAAGATTAACCCACTCTACCAGTTCTCATTGAAGGTAATGAAGAAGAGCTGTTATAAATACTTATATGTATAGCTATGTATGTTACTGAATGTACTGTATTACATTGTATATTACAGGCATTCAGTGTGGTGTTCAATAACGCCATTGCTTCAGCCGAGAAATCTGATGAAGTAAAGGAGAGAGTGAACATTCTGATAGACAGTATCACGTATTTTGTGTACATGTATACAACACGTGGTTTATTCGAGAGGGATAAGCTAACATTCACTTCACAAGTTACATTCCAGGTCAGCAAATAATGTACAATAGTATACATGTACATGTACATTGTGTACATGTGGTAACCATAACATGCAACTACTAGTACAATGTCAAAAACTGATAAAATTTATGTTTTATAAACTAGATATTTCATGGTTTATTAATATAAAAGTATACCCTTACCCATGCAAAATGAATAGTTTTACTCATCCATCACAGTATATTAGCCTTGAGTTAGTAAAAAAAAAAAGCTATTTTAAGCAATGTTGTAGCCTAGTCTATCTGAATCAGTGACAACTTACAATTACAGCATACATATGTACATGTGTATAATTCACTATGCTCTATGTGTGTGTTATTTCCAGGTGTTATTAATGAATAAAGGCATTGATCCGGTCGAGCTGGATTTCCTCCTCCGATTCCCATTGGTACCCAATGTGTCCAGTCCAGTCGACTTCCTCTCCCACAACAGCTGGGCAGGTATTAAGTCCCTATCCAACATGGAGCAGTTCAGGAACCTGGATAGAGATATTGAAGGATCGGCCAAACGATGGAAGAAATTTGTGGACAGTGAAACACCAGAGAACGAAAAGTTCCCAGGAGAATGGAAGAATAAAACATCCTTACAGAAACTGTGCATGATGAGAGCATTGAGACCCGATAGAATGACATACGCTGTAATGTAAGCAGTTACCATCATATATTCTACTACAATGTACTGCACATGTACACATACGTGTACTATACATACTGACACTGTATACTTCTAAGCAATAGCTTATTGTATACTAAAATCAAGTGTACTGCATAAGATACAGGTAGCATTATAATATAAGTTATACTCAGCTGTCATAACTTTTTGTTGAAACCTTTATCTATTTAATACATTGTAGATTAGTTCAACAAAAAATTATGACAGCTGAGCATAACACAGTAGAGAATAATGACTGTGTTTGGATCGTTTTTTTTACCATGAAATGATCAATTCGCATGACTTAAAGTTTTTTTTTTGCGATATACTGTATGAACTCTATTTTATGCATGTATGTACATGTACAATACCACCATTTACTATAACTACATGTACATGCGATTAATACACAGCATGCCAATACACCTTTATTACATGTACAGTCTTGTATACATACTTGTATTATCTGACATGGTCTCCTTGTAACAATGGCTACAGGTTGTTTGTGGAGGAGAAACTGGGCACTAAGTATGTGAAGAAGCACGCTATACCGTTTGAGCAGTCATTCAAGGAAACCGGTCCAGCCACACCCGTGTTCTTTGTTCTGAGTCCTGGTGTAGACCCTTTGAAGGATGTGGAGGCACTCGGGAAGAAGATGGGCTTCTCTATTGACAACAAGAACTTCCATAATGTTTCTCTCGGCCAGGTATAGATTTATAAAGACCAAGAGAGAGAGAGGGGAGGGAAAATGAAGTTAAATACTACAAGGACAGTAGTCTAGTTTATAGTTATTTGTTTGTTACTATAGGGTCAGGAGGTTGTAGCCGAAAATGCTATTGAAGTAGCTGCTAAAGAAGGGCATTGGGTTATTTTACAGGTAAGACTAAAGAAAACTCTTATAGTATACTATACCTGGTTATTGGCTGTATGTCAGTTACTCAGTATGATTTTTCCCCATTCAGAATATCCATCTTGTGGCAAAATGGCTATCCAAATTGGAGAAGATGCTGGAGCAGACCAGTGAAGGTAGTAATGACTCGTATCGAGCGTACATGTCAGCAGAACCGGCTGCCGATGTGTCTGGACACATCATACCACAGGGAATACTGGAGTCCAGTATCAAGATTACCAATGAACCTCCGACGGGGATGTTGGCCAACCTTCACAAGGCACTGGACAACTTTAATCAAGTTAGCTGGGATCATGCATGTGCATAAGACATGTGGTTTAAATTAGCTTATGTTATTACATGTATGTCCACCTTTTCTGCTAGTTTAAATTTTGTCTCTTTGTTTGTGTAATAGGACACACTTGAGATGTGTTCAAAGGAAAACGAGTTTAAAAGTATTCTGTTCTCTCTCGTGTATTTCCATGCCTGTGTTGTTGAGAGGCGTAAGTTCGGTCCTCAGGGATGGAACAGGTCCTACCCTTACAACACTGGAGACCTGACCATCAGCGTTAATGTGCTCTATAACTACCTGGAGGCCAATGCAAAGGTAAACTAACGACCTCAAGAATCACGAGTTTCATTAGTACTGTATACCTTATTTCCACTATTAATTACATGTACTTAATTATTGCACACTAAAATTTAGCAACAAAAAAAAAACATAATCGCTACACACAAACAGTACAGTAGTGAGAGTAAGTTACTTGTACATGTACATACTGTACGTTGTAGTAATAACTGATTTTAATATACTCTCATCTTAATACTGGAGTATTATTATTTACCTGTTTGTATGTATAGGTTCCCTGGACTGACCTGCGTTACTTGTTTGGTGAGATTATGTACGGTGGTCACATCACTGATGACTGGGACAGGAAACTATGCAAGACATACCTCGAGGAATTCATGAAACCTGAACAGGTACAGCCCTTATACATGTAATTACATAACAATAACACTTGTACTATATAATACAATTTAACCCCTTGTATTATGTAAGTTTCCTTGTGAGTTTACAATTTTATACTATATAATAATATTATTATATCTAAAAAATAATTGCATTTTTTTTCTTTCCTTGTTCTCTTGTTACACCATTAGCTTGATGGAGATCTACTGTTTGCTCCTGGATTCCCCACTCCTCCTAATAGTGACTACATAGCCTACCATACCTATATTGATGAGAACCTACCCCCAGAGAGCCCCACACTATATGGCCTCCACCCTAATGCTGAGATTGGATTCCTGACTGTAACTAGCGAGAAACTGTTCCGTACTGTATTGGAAATGCAGCCACGAGATGCTTCCAGTGGAGGTGGAGCATCATCGAGCAGAGAGGAAAAGGTCAAGGGAATGCTGGACGAGATATTAGAGAAACTACCGGATGAGTTCAATATGGTAGAACTGTTTGCCAAAGCTGAAGAGAAGACACCATATGTATTGGTTGCGCTGCAGGAGTGCGAGAGGATGAACGGATTGGTTAGGGAGATCAGACGATCCCTGAAGGAGTTGGACTTGGGATTAAAGGTAAGAGAAAAAATTAAAAGGGAAACAAACAAACATACAAGACATGCTTGTCTCAAACCGATAGGGAAAGTACATGTACATGTGCATTGTACATGGTGTATATGTAACTTACATGTACATGTACATGTATAGCTATAAAAAGATGCATGAGAGAATTAAATTTTAATGCTTACTTCACCCTTATTACTCTCACCTCTCCATTGTCCTTTATACAGGGTGAATTGACCATTACTCAAGCCATGGAAAGCCTTGAGAATGCCCTATTCCTGGATGTGGTCCCTGACAGCTGGACTAAGAGGGCGTATCCCTCTCTCAATGGGTTAACAGCTTGGTACAGTGACCTCTTGCTACGTATCAAAGATCTGGACAGCTGGGTCGGTGACTTCAACATGCCCTCGTGTATCTGGCTGGGTGGTTTCTTCAACCCCCAATCCTTCTTGACGGCCATTATGCAGTCCATGGCACGTAAGAACGAATGGCCGCTAGACAAGATGTGTCTGCAGTGTGATGTCACCAAGAAGAGCAAGGAAGACTTCAATGCCCCACCAAGGGAAGGAGCGTATGTCCATGGACTATTCATGGAGGGGGCACGTTGGGACACGCAGACTGGGTTGATACAGGAGTCCCGTCTAAAGGACCTCACTCCTACTGTTCCTGTTATATTCATCAGGGCTATACCCATTGATAAACAGGAGACCAAGAACATGTACGCTTGCCCTGTTTACAAGACCAGGCAAAGGGGTCCAACTTACGTTTGGACTTTTAACTTGAAGACGAAGGAGAAGGCATCTAAATGGGTTATTGGGGGCGTGTCACTCCTTCTAAGTATTTAATTTAACCATCGTTTTTATTGCTGCTTTTAATTATCTATTAAATTTTTAAACGGATTTATTTAACTTTTGCTGCTGCTTTTTAATTACCTCAAGTTTTGTTGTTTTTATACTTTTTTTATCTAGTTCAATTTAATTGCTTCATCAAAAATGAAGTTAGTTAATTTCCATTATTATACTATCAACAAAATTAAATAAATATACAATTATAGCAAATAACATTATTTTGTGCATGCATATATATATATATATATATATGCATATGTAGATGGACAGACAC